>PGTU02000001.1:29969711-30109796 GCA_002896215.2 Cicer echinospermum
TTCGGGCAAATCGATTAGGTTAAAATAGTGAACTTCCTGCAAACTCATCCAATCGATTGGGAAATCGATTTCCCTGCTTATTCTTCCAAAATACTTAAACTAATTCAATCACACTCACACATAACTCCAAAACTTAACACTTAGCAAAAACCACACAATCACCACGACGAATTGGTTTTCGAATAGTTTTGCAATCCATCGCACACACATATGCTAATCAATACATAACACTTAGCAATTTCAACACAATACCACGACAACTCAAATTCAAAACACTCAATCATATACTTGATCAAACACGACTCGGTGCCAAGCACCCTAATGCAATGCGTATATGCCAAAATGTATGGACTCGGAATTCCAAACCAAAACCCTCCTCGAAGGGCCGTAAATCATAATTGTACCGCCTATCGCAGGCCAAGTACCAATTACCGAGGTGCCACCTATCACGGGTCTGCACGATTTACTAAAAAGCGTAACCATAAACGTACTGCCTATCACGGCCGTATCGTTACCGAGGTGCCACTATCACGGGTCGCACGTTTACTAAAACAACGTAAATTGTAAATGTACCGCCTATCACAGGCCAAAGTACTATTTCCAAGGTGCCACCTATCACGGGTCTGCACAATTTACAAAAAAAACGAAAACCATAAACGTACTGCCTATCACAAGCCCGTATCGTTATCGAGGTGCCACCTATCACGGGTCTGACGGTTTCAAAACGTAAATCATAAATGTACCGCCTATCACAGGCCAAGTACTATTTATCAAGGTGCCACCTATCACGGGTCGCACGATTTACAAAAAGCATGAAAATGCATGAGCATATACGACTTCATCACAACAGACGTTAAGCAAATGCAGATATTAAAGATTCCCCATTTTTAATACCCATTTAACTTAAACGACTTTCACAACAAACATTAAGTAACCAAGACATTAAGAGATTCCCCATTCTTAACGCCCAGTTAACTTAAACGATTTTCAAAACAACATTAAATAAATAAGTCATTAAGAGATTCCCCATTCTTAATACTGATTTATCTTAATGATTTTCAAACAAAACGTTAAGCAAACAGAACATATCAAGAGATTCCCCATTCTTTAATATACTTTTGACTTAAACGATTTTCACCAAAATATTCAGTAAACAAGACATTAAGAGATTCCCATTCTTATATACTCATTTACTGAAACGATTTCCAAAACATATTTAAGTAACCGAGACATTAAGAGATTCCCCATTCTCAACGCTAGTTAACTTAAACATTTTCCTCAAACGCACATTATGTAAACTGAGGTATTAAAAGATTCCATTTTAATACTCGTTTAACTCTAATGTTTCAAATTCCACAGAAACAAACTCAAACATACTCTCACATTCAAACCATATTTCACAACAAACACACCAATTAACAAACATCGAGTATGGACACGCCAAATACAACGAACACAATTCGACCACAACGTGACCCCAGATACATCAAATTCATTTACTCATATCGTACACAATGACTTCAAATTCATTTATCACGAACATACATCAACATAAACGAAACCTAACTCTAAGGTTTTACCCATAACACATCAGTTTTCGACAAATCGATACATAAACCCTAACAAATTCCTTTCCTTCACAACCACAGATAAGTCCCTAATGCAAACTAGAAGTTTGGAAGGAGCCCTTACCTTAGCGTTAGCTTTAACGTGGTTTTCCGGTACTGCGAGTAATTCCGGTAAAATCTTCGCTCGCAACGCCGCTTCCAAATTGTTCACTAGCACCGTAGTGTGGTGGTGAGCAACTTTCCCTTCTATCTCTTCGAGAAAGAAGCTTGGATCTAGAGAAACGGAGGGGTTTGTGTTTGGATCTCAAATACCGTTTTCTTCGTTTTCGAATCAAAGAGGAAAGTGGAGTTGCGAAACCTTGATCTAACTCTCACCCAACCTTGGGTTACTAGTTTTGAAGAAAAGAAAGCGACGAAATGAAAATGGGAGAAGGAGGAATTTTGGCGCGGTCAATCAGAGGAAGGAGATGGAAATTCCAATTTTCCTTCCTTCTTTTTCTTTCCTTGTTTTTTTTCTTCCCTTTTCCTTCTTTCCTTTATATACTCTTTTCTTTTCCTTTTCCTTCCTTCTAGTTTTCTTTTCTTTTCCCCCCAAACAAACACATATAAATATATTAAATAAACTTAACAAATATCTCAAAATCTAGATATTTGTTAAATTACCGTTTCACCCGAAACGCATTAAATTATCCGTAAAGGATTCACCGCAGTTAATTTCATTTATTTATCGACGAGAAATATTAATTGGCATCAAAATATCTTTTTGATTGTAAAACTCCAAAATATTATAACTTTGGCTTAAAAGCCTCCGAGCCAAAATCCAAAATACACCAAAAAGCATAAATGGTACTTTAAATTATGGGTCTTACAGTTATTTCCTTTGGTCTTTTTCTCTAGTCATTTCCTCTCATCACTTGCTTTTAATATTTTACTTCAAATTTATTTTCTTTATGTTGTTTCTTTTGATTTCCTGTTCTAATTTTTTTCTTAGAGAGGTAATTTCTTTAGTGAAATAAAATGATGGGAATTAGAAAAGGTGAGAGAACACATTTTCATGAAGAGAAAAATGAGGGAAGTGAAATTTGGTAGGTTGTGTAATACCCCAAATTTTATAATAAATATTTATTAATGAAATAGGAATTTAGATATTTATTTGGTGTTAAAGCTATTTTAGAATATATGTGGAAAAATTTGTGACTAATTTTGTTATATAGGTGTTTTCTATTATGTGTTAATCTGGTATATATTGACCAAGTAAGTGATATAAATAATAAATATTATATTTTATTATTTTATATTTTTTCTATAAATAATAGTATTTTTGTATACATATTTAAAGGTATAAGATTTTAGGCAATTCTACGTGTATATGTGCATTCGTAGTTAATGCGACATTTTCTTAAATGTTTGACTAACGTTATGTGTGCACATAATTATGTTTAATTTTTATAAATATATCCTATGATAATTATATATTACAAATAATTATCTTGAGGTATTAGTAATATTGATACTAAATTTCTTTATTTTATACCGTTGTTATGGTATGAGATATTATACATATTTATTATGATTTAGTAATTAATGTAAATTGTTGATATATATTTATTTATTTATTTATCCTTTCGACTATAATAAAAGATGATGTATTTTTATGTGATTATTTTGAAAATTTTTATAGTAAAACTTATAGTTACTATTTTGAATATGAGAGTTTTGGTTAAAATTAGATTTATCTATGTTAAGTATATAAAATATTATGTTAAAATGAGTATTTTCGAGAAAAAGTTTCTAAAAAAGTAAAATAAATTATTTATTTATTAAAGACTTTTAGAAATACTAGAAAATGAATTTTGGACCAGACGACTGTTTACACCCATATTTTCTATTTCTGCATATTAATTTGCGCTATTAGTGGTTAAACTTTTCTTTCCTACACATGCGAGTTGCTCATTTCAACCTTATTTCTGCCTCGGACTTGACTATTGTGTGTTAGGCCTTACTGTTTACTCTTGTACCTGAAATCTGATATTTGCACCCTCCTTCTGCAGTTAAAAAATAAAAAACAAAAAACCATTTTCTCTTCAAATTCACTCCTACCAATTATTTGTCATTTGAATCGATCTCAACCTCTATCCCACACAAAATCAGCCACTGAATCCATTTTTTGTGTCAATTTTATCGATCGTGGCTTTGTTTAATTAGAAGCAGCTGCATTTCTTTCATTGGGAGAGCTATTTTTGGATGATTCTGATCACCATGTTTGTCGTCTCAAAAAAACAGGTATTGTTTTTGGATTCCTCTCATCGAAACCTTCTTGAAGCACTAGTCATTTGTATTTTTGGGTGAAGTTGACGTTGTACCCTTCCGACGCTCCAACGAGTCGGTGAGACTTTTTTTTGTAGTTTTTCTCATCGTTTTGACTCCATTTTTCTCCTAAAACTATTATCAATTATTTAACAATTATTTTTATGCTCCGCATAATTTATTAGTTGTGTCCTGACAATTGTGAACTCGTCGTTTATTCAGATTCACTCTGCAGTTGCGGTTGAAAACTTCCATTGATTTATGTGTTTGAGAAAGCGTCTAAATATGGTAATGGTGAAAGAGTGTTTGAATTCATGAGTATAATATATTGTGAGATGAACGGGAAACCATATTTCCCAATGATTCATTCGAGGCTCGCTATGTACGGCAATAGCTAATTGAGAGATAAATTAATTAATGTAAAATATGAGAATTGTGAGATTAAAATGTTAAATAGAATGTTTGTAAGGTGTTGATTTATATAATTTTCGATAATTGTGTGATATTTGATATTATTGTAATATGGGATGTCGAATGAAATTTTGTGCATATGTTTGATTAGACAATGTATGTGATGTGATAATAAAGATTGATGCATTGTATAATATAGTTTAATTGACGATAGTGATGTTATAAATTGTGATGAGTTTATATGATGATCATGATTATGTATCATTAATGATGTTATAAAATTGTGATGAGAATATTGAAGTACCCCATAATGGATGAAATAAGATTAATTTCAACATGTGCTAAAGATGATGCTCTTAATGGAGTAGTCTAGGATAACAAGGAGAAAATAAATGTTGGGAATATTTGAAGTTGATGTAAATTTTTGAAGTAGAGATTATTTTGGGAAAGTACAACTAAATGAGTTTGATCGTGGCAGTTTGTTGTTGTGCCTTAAAGAAAGATTGTTAGACCTTGGGGATATTTGGTGGGGGAATTCTTATGTGACTTGGAGGTAGCACTCCAAATGTCAGGAGCTACCATGCAACACAAGTTTACCTCGACTGTTGCGTATATGTGTCTCGGGTTGAGTTGAGGGATCTATGAAGACAGGGCCAATTTGAATTGTCTATCCACCGGGGTGGTGGCATAATATCAAGCCTCATAACCAAGTATTTCAGAGTTAGAATGGTATCACATTGTAAAGTAGAGTCTAAGCTCATGCATAGCATTGCATTTCATTGTGATTTTTTGTTGTTATTGATATATTTCAAAAGTAATAATAATTTCTCTTATATGATTTAATGATATTATAATGAGATAATATTTTAATTGAGTGACTTTAGTGTTATAATATGGTATTTATTGCTTAATATTTTGATATATCGTAATGTCATTATGATACGGTCTATTAGGATTGTTTGTGTGTTCTTCATATTTATATATTACTATCAACATGATTTCGAAACTCACCTCCTTCATTGTTTGTGTTTGACTGGTTTGGCCATGCGTTTGCCGAAATCACAGTTACTGAATTTTCATTCCCCCTTAAACTTGGAGGATTGTAACACGGAGTTTTCTAATCCTCTTGACTCTGCAGCACGGATCTCTCTTCCCCTCTTTTCAAGATCACGTTGAGTCTTGGCAGCAGTCTGTGCAGCAAACAGAAGCAGCCATGTTATCATACCTCCGCCATCGATCGTCCCTATTAGTATTGGCTCTTGGAACGTCATCTCTTCTTAGCAGCATGGTTTCCTATAAATCATCATCAAGTAGAGTCTTAACACTACTATCAAATAATTCCAAAACTAGCTTCCGAACACATCATCACATTATATAATTATTGCGGACCTGACAACTCAACCCACCTAAACCGACGCATGATCAGATAACAACTCCCAACTTACAGGTTGACCTACAATCTATAACCAAAGGTTCCACAGCCCCCAAAGAAACTCAACCAAAGCTCTGATACCACAATGTAACACCCCAAATTTTCAAAGCAATGGTGTATTTTTTTTTCAAAAGGGATTAATATAAAACAGAGAAACAAATAAGGTAATACCTTTGGATAAATAATTGAGTCATTATAATTTACAAGCAGCGGAAAGTTTCTCAGAATATGAATCCAAAGTATTTACACAACAACAAAATGATACATGGAACCCATTCAACTAAGATGTCATCTAACAATATTAGTAAAGGTACAGTTTCCCAGTTCCAAATAACGTAATCCAAAAAAACATATGTTCCCTCTATGTCATCCTAATCTGATCATTCTCAAAAAAAAAACTATAGCTATACACCTGAGTGATCTCCACGCGCCCCATGAGATCCTCCTAACATAGCTCCAGTCAAGCATTTCCCATCTACATTCCCATCCGTAGGGTACGAACCGGTAGGATCGTCCTGGCTATCATCTGAGGGCAAAGCCCAGATTTCCACAATAGTTGTAAAGGGTCCACCAACCGAAATTAACAGTTAACACATAACATTTATGTTTTTAAAATGCACAAAATAACCTTTCAACTAGGCATGCACCTTAAAAGGTTTTCCATATGCTAAAAGTTCATATACACTTGCCAAGTACAAATGAAATCAAAATAAAGTTCTCAATCCATCAAGTAACACATAACTGACCAAGACATTGATAAAATCGAATTGAGCAATCTTTATCTAACTCAAAAATAAGAATTTCTACTAAGCCAATCGATTTCCCAAATCGATTTCCTGAAGGTTTTTTAGTGAAATATGCACTCTGGGCTTAAATGGAATCGATTGGGCAATCGATTGATGAATAGCTGAGCCCCTGACTTAATGCCAATCGATTTCCAAATCGATTTTGTCAGTTTTGCTGAATTCCTGCATGGCCAAATCGATTTGCAAATCGATTTCTTAAATGGTTTTGAAAAAACATATTATAAAAAATCGATTGGCAAATCGATTTATGTCAAATTAGGGAAGTCCCTGTAACTCATCCCAATCGATTGGGAAATCGATTTCCCTGCATATTCTTCCAAAAATACATAAACTAACTCAATCACATTCATACACAATTCCACATCTTAACACTTAGCAATTTCCACACGATCACCACGACAAATTGAGTTTCGAAATAGTTTTACAACTCATCACACTTACACACAATAATCAATTCATAACACTTAGCAATTTCAATGCAAATACCACGACAACTCAAATTCAAAACACTCAATCATAAAATTGAATCAAATACGACTCGCGTGCCAAACACCCTAATGCGTTGCGTATATGCCAAAATGCACGGACTCGGAATTCCAAACCAAAACCTCCTCGAAGGGCCGTAAATCATAATTGTACCGCCTATCGAAGGCCAAAGTACCAATTATTGAGTGCCACCTATCACGGGTCAGCACGATTTACTAAAAGCGTAAATCATAAATGTCCACCTATCACGGGTCAGTACTGTTTACCGAGGTGCCACCTATCACGGGTCAGCAACGATTTACTAAAAGAAAAAGCGTAAATCGTAAACGTACGTCTATCGCAGGCCAAAGTACTATTTACCGAGGTGCCACCTATCACGGGTCAGCACAATTTACCAAAATCGTTAAATCGTAAACGTACACCTATCACGGGTCAGTACTGTTTTACCGAGGTGCACCTATCACACGGGTCAGCACGATTTTTACCAAAATGAAATGCATGAGCATACACTGACTCAATCCACAACAATCGTTAAGCAAATGCAAATATTAAAGATTCCCATTTTTAATACTCATTTAACTTAAAAGATTTTCACAACAAACATTAAGTAAACAAGACATTTAGAGATTCCCCATTCTTAATACTTATTTAACTTAAACGATTTTTCACACAAACATTAAGTGAACAAGAACATTAAGAGATTCCCATTCTTAATACTTATTTAACTTTAAACGATTTTCCCAAACACGCATTAAGTAAACCGAGACATTAAAAGATTTCCCATTTTAACTCGTTTAACTCTAATGGGTTTTCATGCCAACATTAAGTAAACGTAGACATTAAGAGATTTCCCATTCTTAATACTCGTTTAAAACTCTAATGGTTTTCAAATTCTACACAAAACAAACTCAAACCTATTATCAGATCCAATCCACAACTCACACCATAACACATCAATTCATTTCTCCACAGAATCCAACCATACGCACATCAAATTTTCATCAGTATTAATTAAGAACACGTCAAATACGACGAACACAAATCAACCACATCCACCACTCAAACACAACAAGTTTCATTTACTCAAAATCATACATAAATGAGTTTAAATTCATTTTCCACGAAACATTCATCAATATAACCAAAACCTAACTCTAAGATTTTACCCATAAAGCCTTAGATTCATTTTCCCCCAAATCAACACTCTAACCCTAACAAAATTCTTTTCCACACAATCACAGATAAGTCCCTAAATGCAAACTAAAAGTTTGGAAGGAGCATTTACCTTCACGTTAGCTTTCACGTTCGATTACGGTACCGCGAGTAAATCCGGTAAAATCTCTGCTTGCAACGTCGCCTCCAAAGTTGGTTCCCTAGCACCGTTAGGTGGTAGTGAGCAACTTTCCCTTTTATCTCTTCGCGGAAACGAGGACTTAGATCTAGATGAAACGGGAGGTTTGTGTTTGCGATTTTGAAATCCCTAACTCCGTTTTCGAATCGAGAAGGAGGAAGGAGTGGGGGACTTGATCTTTTTCACCCACTAGCCTTGGGTTTCAATTCTCAGACTAAAAGAAGCAAAGAAAACGAAAAATGGAGGAAGGAGGGAGAAGCTTTGCGCGAGGCAGAGGAAAGATGATGGAAAATGTTGTTTCTCTCTCCTTTGTCTTTCTTTCCTTGTTTTTCCTTTCTTTCCTTTTCTTTCTTTCCTTTTTAATATCCTTTTCTTTTCTCCCCAAACAAATATATACATATAGATATTTACATATATATATATATATATATATATTATTAATTACTTTTAACAAATATCTCAAAATATCTAGATATTTGTTAAATTCCCATTTCACCCGTAACACACTAAATTGTTCGTAAAGGATTCACCGCAGTTAATTTAATTTATTCATCGACGAGTAATTCTAATCGGCATTAAAATATCTTTTGATCATATAAACTCCAAAATATTAATAACTTTGGCTAAAAAGCCTCCGAGCCAATATCCAAAATACACCGAAATACATAAAGTATACTTTAAAATTATGGGTCTTACAATATGCAACTTAAATCATACATATTCCTACTTGTCAAGATTTAAGAGATCAAAAATTATAAATAAATTTTTTTCGACGGGTCAATCATAAATTCTTGTTCTTAGTTTAAAAACATCAACCATAGATAAACAAAAGTTTCATAAAAAATATTATCTCTAATTTCATATTATTAATTTTCTACATCCTATCTCCATATTATTATATATGCATCCAAAAGGGAAAATTTATTATATATGCATTTCAAACATGAATGTAAGATATAAATGTATTAACACTAAATAACTTCTGATACCCAACAATGAATTTTCATGTGATTATTTTCAATACTTTAATTAATTTTTAAAATCCAAACAAGAAAAATTCATGCACAAACCATATTAAATTCACATACTTGAATTTATCCTAAATCATGCATATCAATTTAACTACATGTTAAATTTAACATAAACAAATATAACTACTTTGGAGAACCACATATGAATTTAGAACTTCAAACATATCATATATATTAATATAAATTAAATGTGTACCTTTCACCATGATCAAGAAAGTCCATCTCCTTTAAAAGTTGTAGTCATAAATAAATTTGATAATCGAACCTAAAGATTATTGGATCTGTTGGTGACAATTGCTACAAGACTTTTAATAATGAAGTTGTTGATGAAGATTATATGTAGCAAATTCTAAAGAGTGTTGTTACACTAACCTTTAGGTTCGATTCGCCTCCATCAATTGGATGCAAATGAGATGAACAACGAATCCCCTTCAGCGTACTTTACAAAATCTTGATGTGATATGCACTAACACACCAAGAGTCTTTACTCATGCATTAGTGAAGAATATGATAACTTATAATATAAAATGAATGAGACAAAGTTTATAGCCAAAGTCAAAATTTTCGTTTATTATGCCCAAAATGACACTATTTATAAAAAAAAATAAATCTTAGTTCTATCATTCAGATGAATTGAGATTGAATCCTACCATTACACATAAGAAATACAACTACTAAGCCAACAACTATATCATGTCAATTAAAACCATTTATATATACATATATTTACCAATATTTTCGAAATATTTCACAAGAAATAAAATGATTAGTTTATAACTCCTTATTGGCCAAGGTGGTGTTTTCACTCTAGAAGTGACCAAGGTATCCACCGAACAAAAATATTTTGAATTTCGAATATTTAATCACCGGAGAAAGTAGTGAGTTAAATAATCATAAGGGGAGAAACTTCCGATTGTGTTAGAAAGATTTCCAATTTATTAGATTCATTTTTTAATTAATCGAGCCTATTTACTGAGATAAGACTTGGTTGTCATTTGCAATTTCATATACACTTTCAAATATGGATGTTGATATTATAGTAGCAGTTTTTTGGCTTAATTGTATCTATAAAAGTGGTCTCTGAGCATCTAAAATTTATAAGAACCACTTGAGAAAAATATCAATAATCAACAAAATGCTGCTTCATTTTAACATGAGTTCTATTATTCCTTTGCGAATTGAAAATTAATTAAACATATACATACTTTTTATATACATAAGATGACACAATGCTATTGGCATTGGCTCCTGCCATGCACTTCAACACACATAATTAATTACACAGATAGCTGAGCCCTTATTATCATGATAGAATTAGACGCAGAATCTCTCCTGATAATTTGAATGACTTTTCTGTTTCTTCCAGACAATGATTCTTCTCTTCACGAGTCCATTCCTGAAGAAACAACAAAGGATTTACTATAGGTATATTTATAATGACAACTAGAGATAAAGAAGCAATAGAAATCAACCTTGCCCCAAAATAATCAAGAGTTTTCAGGAAACATACTTGAGCAACTTTATTCAGTTTGTCCCTCACGTTCTGCAACAACTGGGAAAGGTCGCCATCCCATTTATAGAACTCCAAAGCCTTGTTGTTAAGTAACTGATCAGCAATCTGTAAATGTAAAAGGATGAAGAATATCTTGAATATAAAAAGGAATAAGAAACAATCATTATTAATTTGTCCTGCATCGGATGAAAATGACCCAAACATAGTGAATCTTACTTCATACCAATATACAGTATTGTAAGAATGATTTAATCCGGGAAATTTCAAATATCTAACCAAAAGTAGCAGGAAAGCATATGCAAAAAGCTTGTAATAATTCTTTCTCTGTAACGCTTTTTGATTAATGATATGCAGTTGCTTTTCATGATTCAGTTGTTTGGCTTGTTGAAATTTCTAAACAGCTTATAATCAAAATCTTTCAGAAATTGCTTTGGGCTGAAAAGTTATTTTCAAGTGCAGAATATGCCGCTAATTCAATCATACATAAGTTCAACCAGAATATTGTTTAATTACAAATCAGCATGCCAATAATACCACCAAATAAAGAATCTGCTGAGAGATATGAAACATATAGTAGACATGCAACACGACTCTGCAAATACTTATATACAGAGCATATAGCTATTGTGCAGTGACGGAGGATCACAAAGGCGGGGGTGGCTACGGTCCCTGCAATGTTTTCCTACAATTTTTTTTATAATAATAGTAATATGCTTGTAAACTATTGGTCAAAGAAAGAAACCAACAAAACCAATATAGTATATGGACCAAAAGGCCTACCACTATGCCACATATTGAAACTTGTTGAAACATATACTCCTACAATGCAAGTTACTGTTGGCTCATTTTCTAGTATTCTTTTTTAATGGAATTTGAAGAACTCTTTGTACCAACCTTTTTTTTAAAAAAAAAAGAATTCTCTATAAAATGGATAAAATAATTTCTCAAGAAGTTTCAGTTTTTATTTGTAAATTATTTGCATTAAATATTAGTTTAGAATTCATATTTTTAGAAACTGACATTTATCTCTCTTTCACTAATATTTTATTATAGTGAATTTCCCAATCTTTTACTCGTGTAATTTTAATTCCTTTAGGAGTTTTTTACATGTTATTTTGTTCTTGATCTTGTATTCCTTTATTTCAATTGTACTTTACTTTTAGCATAATATATTTACACATATGAACTAATTTAATTATGTGTTAATTATATTGGCCCCCTCATAATAATTGGTTAAGCTCCGCCACTGCTATTCCCTTCCCTGGATAAACTAACCACTAACATTTGTCAAAAAAAAACTGTGATACTCAACATGATATAATCTCTTTTAGCATACACACAAATAGTTACCTTTTTCCCAATCATTCGACCACCAGCTGAATGTGCAAAGTAGATGTTGTAAAAGTGGCAAATGAAGGCTTGGGGGTCATTCTGAGATAAATCTGTAAGATAATGTGCATAAGCAAGACCAGGAGATGAAGGTTCGGGAATAGTATAACCTTGCTCCTTGAACCACTCCAAATCTTTGGCCAAACTTGCAGACCTTTCCAGTCCAGTATTTTTGAATTCAGCATCTACACAAGAAAAGACAAAACCACCGGCCAATTAGATAATCAATGTAGTTGAGAGCTTCAGGCTTGTTTGGATAAACAACTAAATTAAGCGCTAACAGCATAACCGTTTATCATATAAGTAATATGTATAAACTATTTCTATAATAATAGCTAAATTAAAATCAAATTGATTTTATTTATAGGTTATAAGTTTTTTTCATAGATACCATGGAAAGCTTATGGATATAAGTAGAAAACAATTTATGGACTTATCATAAGTTGTTTTCATAAGCTCTTCCAAACAGTCTCACAAGTGCTTACGTCTGTAGATAAACTTAAATAAGAAAATCCAAACAAACCCTTAGTACACCCGGTAGCACAAACTCAATAGCACTCTCAAGATATGCTAAGAAGTAAGTAATACATATCACAGCAAAAAACACTAAGAAAATCTTTGTTAAGAAACAACAAGCCCTAGAAGTCAAGAAGCTTAACAATACATGTTTAAAAAGAATAATATCTAATGGTTTAAGTTTGAGATGGCAGTATTAGGCACACAAAAGGACAAAGAAGGAACATTCTCAAAGATCATAAGCTAAACCAGATTTAAGAATCCATTTCATTTTTCAAACTAGTACAGGTCATATGGATACATCAAGCCAAAGCCAAGAGTGAGGGTTTAAAAAAAAATCCACAACCAGACCGCAATCTGTTCTACGACATCATGGTTTTTTATGTCTTTCTCTGACCACAATTATGATAGCACCAGCCACAGGAACGTGGTTCTCAGCAATATTAAGAAATTACAACCTATGAAACACGGACACCTTTTCTAAGTGTTGTGCCGGTCAGTATGTGAGGCACGTTTCAAGAACAAGCCTTGATAGATGTCTATGTCGTGTTTGTGTGAGAGTCTGTCCTTCATAGGTTAATTAAGACACAGCTTCCATTTTGGATTGCCATTCTTATTTCTTAGCGATATTAATAATTACACCCCAACAACTTTTCGCAATTTAGACCTTGGATTATATTTTTTTACAACCGCCAATATTAGTAATTAGTATTTTGGTGAGAGTCGAAGTTGAACCAGGCAACTTCCTTATTACTCCACTCCCAAAACCAGCAATTTAAACCTTAGATTGATAATCCAAAAACACATATATGGAAAAATTGCTACAATAACAAATAATAGATAGAGAGTGATTAGAGATAAACAAACTTACAATAAGGATAAGAAGCCTGTTGAACGATCTTCTCGAGCGTATCATAAACAACCTTGCTATCAATAAGGAACCTCAAGTAACCATCAACAGTAGGTTCCCACTTGGTAACAGCTCTCTCCTCAGGTTGTTTAACCTCTTTTTCACCTTCCTTAGCCTGGTCCCTCGTATGCAACCTCATAGCCACAAACCTCATCTCCTCCACAAACCCCTTTGACTCACCCGGATGCCTCTTCTTCGACTTCTCTGCTGCCTCCGTCGTCGCTAACACAATCACACCTTCTTTCCTAGGCATCCTGCGAAACTCCAATGATGTCCTTGGTGAGAAGAAAATGGAAATTGGTTGTGAAATTGAGAATTGGGGCTTCTTGTTTTTATAATAAAGAAAGGATGATGATTGGATTTGGTAAACACTTGTTAGTGACGCCATGGTGGGGAGATAAAAGAAGAGAGTTGAGTTGAGTGCACGGAGTTTGTTTGTTTTTTATGTGGAAAATTAATTAGTATTGGAGCTGTGAAATTGAAAAATACGGTAGGTTGATGCTGTAGTAGTAACGTTGAAGAAAAAGCGACCTAATGGATTATTAAATAGAAATTAGAATAAAGGATGTGTAAAAATGTTAAAATAATGGTGGTTGATTGATGATGTTGAAAAAATAGGAAGCAAATAGAGTATGGATGAGGATAAGTGTGTCAGTGGGGTGTTGGAAATGGTTTTAATCAATCAGCAAGGGCGACTTGTGTTCAGTCTCAGAAGTTTTGTGCCTTCTCCTTACATGGAAGAGAGGTTCCTGTAACATGGACCATAATTTAATTGGTCTAATCGATTACAACCATAGATTTAATATTCAAAATTTGAAACTTTCGTGTCCATGATTGTTAAGTTGGATTTTTTTTACAGTCATGTCCTTAAGACCAAAACAAAAATTGAACTGGCATATTCTTTTTATTCTTTACCGTAAGAAACCGATAAATATTCGTTTAATAAAAAGATTAAGTTTGAAATTTTTTTTAAGTTTATTAATTTAAAAAGAGCTCATTAGAAGTTTATTAAGTCTATAGACTTATATAAATATATATTATTTATTAATATTATTATTTTGTATTATTATTTATTATTTTAAGTCTATCAAGTTATCACTCTATCTGTGTCTTGCCTCTATCCGAGTCTAGTGTATCAATAGTTTTGTTGTTGTTTCTGTTTCATATTCTTCCAAACACAATAAATTTTTAAAGTTTTTTGAAACTTACACAACATTGTTACCATACTTCACTATCACACCACTTATTATTAATAATCTCTTTTAATGTTATTTTTTAAAAGCATTATTTTGAGAAATTAGACATTTGGTTTTTATAAGTGAAATTCTTTGTGTTTATCTTAATTATACCATATGCAAATGATGATGATAAAACAGTCAGTGACATAAGTACTCTTAATTAGATGATGACTATTTTATTTTCATGATTCTACTTTGTATAAATATATTTTATTTTATCATTTTTATTTTGTCTAGCAAATGTCTTCTCCCTTAGAAAGAAGTGTTTGTTAATTTTTATTTTATTTTCATTTTATTTTATTTGTAATTTTTGAATGACTTTTTGGAGTTTGTTGATTACGGATTCATTTTGTTTCTTTATTTTTTTAGAAGGTTGTTGCAAGACTTGCGAGTTAATTTTATATATATAAAGGCATAGTTTAACCTATTTAAAAAAAATATAAAATATACTATTAAAATGTTTTAATGTGAATAAGACTTTTAAATAAGCTTTCAGGTCATACCAGTTTTTAAAGAAGGTCAGATCAGACTGAAAAAAAAGAACCTATGATCGTCGTAGACCAGGCTCATACTTAAAAAATTAATCGTAGGTCAGACTCAGACCTTTCAAAGTTTGGTCTGTCCAGGCCTGTTTCCACCCCTAGCAAATGGTTTTTAAGGGTTAAGAATTTAAATATTAAATAGGCTAAATATAGCATATGAACTCCCTAACTTAATTTCGGTTAACGTTTTAGTATTTTATCTTTTTTTTTTCTTTCTGGTTTGGTCCTTTATTTTAATTTTAAGTGACAATTTGATCTTTTATGTTTTAAAATGTCAACAATGATATCCATTTTTTTACAAAATTCATCAATTTTTTCAAACAAAACTCATAAAATCAATAATCATCTTCAATTATAATGCAAATTTCATCAAATGCATAACTCGAATATTCAAATAAACTCATATTTTTTCATCTCCAACCAATTCAAATTTCATCAAATAAAGAATGAAAATATGAGTTTATTTAAAGATTTAAGTTATGAATTTTGATGAATTTGCATTATATTAAGATAATAATTAACTATATGGATTTTGTTTGAAAATTTTTATGAATTTTTTGTAAAAAAAAAAAGGATAACATTGTTGACATTTTAAAACATAAAAGATTAAATTGTCACTTAAAATTAAAATAAAGGACCAAATCGAGGAAAAAAAAAAGATAAAAGACTAAAACATTAACTGAAATTAAGTTAAGGAACTGTGGGTACTATTTAGCCTATAAAATATTAGAGAAATTGCATTTCAATCATGTTAAATGATATTAA
This sequence comes from Cicer echinospermum, assembly GCA_002896215.2. Taxonomy (NCBI): domain Eukaryota; kingdom Viridiplantae; phylum Streptophyta; class Magnoliopsida; order Fabales; family Fabaceae; genus Cicer; species Cicer echinospermum. The sequence goes on from PGTU02000001.1 coordinate 29,985,977, forward strand.
CATTCCCTCTAATTTTTAAAAACACTCACTTGCATTATACCCACTAAAAAAACTATATCAAACAATTTTTTGTCAAACTTACATTTATTCATGTCATTTATTATATGGCACAATTAGAGTTTTTGATTTAATTGGTAAAATTACGACTATATATCTTGTATTTGTAATTTTGAAAGATGTGATTATGTTCTTAGTAGTACAACCAGATTGTGTATTATACTATCTTTTAGATAAATAACATATAAAGTTGAAAGAGTGAAAGAAAACAAATGTTATACAAAAAATATTTAGTGAGTATAGGAGAGGTAGGTGTTTTATTAAAACTAGATTGGGTGTAAATGTCATTTAAGGTGACCTCAGAGAACATAAATGCAATTTTCCTTAAAATATTTTATTGAAAGTTGTATTTGAAAAATCCAAGAAGTTCAATACTAAATTTTTATTGATTTATATCAATTATATATAAGAGAGAAGTGTTCAAGAACACTGTTTTTCCACACTTACTCTAATGCTCATTTTTTATTGAATAAAATTAATGGAAGCCTTTTAGATAGTGTTTTGACGTATGAATTTCATTCAATTGAAGAGAAATATGTGTACCTTAGACAATTAGCTTAACGGAATATTTTTAGATAAGCCAAATTGAGGTTGCGAAATATATGTAAAATTCTCACATGTTAAAAAAAATTATGATACAATTTTAACTTTACCACTATCATAATTTATTATGTAATAATTATCCTTTCATCAAAATATCTTAATTAAACACAAGACATAAAACGTGTCATCCAATAGGTTGAATTGTGTGTTTTTTTATATAACTTTTGTGCGGCAATACTCAAAGCAAAGAAGATAATGCACGAGTGTGGAAAACAGAGCAAAGACACGCAACAATTTATGCTAGTTCACCATCAACACGGTAGTTACGTCCAATTCCTTCAACTTGAAGAATTTAATCTACTAAATAATCACTTAATCAAATTTACACTTGAACACCTACTAATCACACAAATTGTGTTCAATCTTATCAACCTTCTAGCATAGTACAATCAAGTTGTTGAGGAAGGCAACCTCTACTAGGCTAGGTTACAACAAAAAGGTTTTCAGATTTATCTAAATAAGCTTTTGCAAAAAGTGTTTACAATTTTTGCTTCTAAAAAATTCTCTTAGCAGTAAATGGATGATAACAATAGTACATATGTGATTATCGTTGGTTGCTTGTATGCAATATATTGTTTATTATGTCTTTCTTCGTTGAGGGAGACACGTCATTTATAGAGTACAATTAGGGTTTCTGGTTGTTGTACTGATTGCAGAAAATCAAGATAATTCACGAAGTTTTACATCGTATCTTTGTGGAATGATTTAATAGAGAGACTTTTCATAAAAGATTGATCTTGTACTGTTTTGTCGTGTCTGTTTGAAACAGTTGGAAATCAGAGGGAATGGTGATCAGAGAGTGTCTTGAGATCTTTAGACAAGTAGTTGAGGATGTGTATCAGAGGATACTCAAATTGCTTTGTCTTCATAGTGTTGACTTTTTCAGAGGATGGAAGTTCAGAGTATGACGATCAGACGTTTGATGTAATTGTCTGAGGTAGAGGTAGAATAATTATTTTCACGCTTTTCAAAGGTAGAGGCAAAAGAATTCTTGTCACGTTTATTAGAGGCAGTGGCAGAAGAATTCTTGGCATGCTTAACAGAGGCAGACTAACAAATTTCATGTTTGAGTTCATCAGAGGCAAAATAGCCACAACAATGCTTTGAGCTATCATAGGCATTGCAACACAATCCTAATTCATGTATTAGACTTAGCGAAGAGAGGTAAATATGTGTTGTATCATTGTCTTCGTCTATTTATCAGAGGATACGTTGAGAGTCCATTGACTGAGCATATGAATTCAAACCTGTGTACTTAAAGTCAACGTTAAAGCAACAAATTGTTCCCACAAATGATTTTGTTAGCATTGAGGGACTTATTTCTTCAAATCAATTTCGTTCTAAAAATCTCCCCCTTTTTGATGATGACAAACATCTATTTATGTGAACAATTTTTTGAGATAAAGAAAACACAGATAATAATAACATATTACAACAAAGCTCCCCCTTAGAATATGTATGTTCATTTCATAAGATGAGATATATTCTAACAGAGTATCAATATGTATTAAAGAAGTAGAATTTCATAAAGAAATGTATATTGCTTAAGATTTATCAAAAAAAAGAAAGAAACAAAAGAATTATTACATATTCTCCTCCATTTTTGTCATCAGACAAAAAATGAGGAAAAAAAATAGGAAAACACTAAGGGGTTGGGTGGGTGAGCCAAGACAAAATTAAGCTAAAACACAAATGTTTATCTTAGAGTTCAAAGAGAGAAACACTTGTTCAAATGAGAAATATTTTCTAAGTGTTTTTTCTTAGACTTTGAGAGTTATAATTGTTAACAGCTTAGTTAGAAACAAACACTTAAAGTTCCAATCTTATGTATCGAACTCGATAGTGGTTTAGTTCATTCCACTACGCCAAAATTTGTATTTTACAGCGTGCCTTTAAAGCGCTTTTTTTTACTAAAAGAGATGTTGTAAAATTAACGGATGACACAACATCGCTTTTTTAACAAGCGCTTTAGAAAAAGCTCTGTTGTAGGTCATATATGGTCATAATGTTTACAATGCTTTTGCTTAAAGCGCTGTTATAGGATCACATAACGCTCTCACATAATGTTTACAGCGCTGTAAATTATAGTGCTACCACATTATATTTACAGTACTTATAGAGCGCTTTGTATATAATATAGCGCTTTCACACAATTAAAGGATCTTTTAAAGCGCTTTGTATATAAGCGCCGTAAAATGGTGCGTATTTTATAAAAATAATTTCCTTTAAATAAATAAAAACATATTTAATACGTTCTCTTCCTAACCCTACAAACTCTCCTCTCCTCTACTGTGTGAACCCTCTACTGCTCCTCTACTGTGCACCAATTTCTATTGAGTGATTGTTGTCTCAAGTATTGTATTTATTAATTTGTTGTTGTCACTAAAACTGATAAATTGTTTCTTGATAAATCATATAAAATGTTACCTGATAGTAAATGGCATAACCTTGATAAATCAAATAAATTTTTACCTGATAAATCATATAAAATATGTTCTTTTTTTAAATTTGTTTGATCTGTTCTATTTTGAAATCATATTTGTATGTATAACCTTGGACCTTGATTTCCATTTTCCAATATTAGACTATATATACTATAGATTGGTATAATGTTATCAATAGCTTATCATTTGTGTAACACTGCATTCATATAGGTCATATAAAATGAACTGAAAATGGTTGTCTACCAATCGATTGTCAAAGGAGTATGAAAATGGAGTGAAGGAGTTTGTTTAGTTTGTAGTGAATAATGCAAAAGACCCAAATCGAATCATTTGTCCTTGTTTAAAATGTTGTTTTGGAAAACGCGTTAGAACAGATCAATTGGAAAGACATTTAGTATGGCATGGAATTGATCAAAGCTATACATGTTGGATAAGACATTGTGAGAAAGAAAAAAAAAAGGAACACTAATTTTGAGAATGGTTCGACATATGCTTCAAATGATTTCGACACAGATACATATGAGTGGGACCGAGTTAAGGAGATTGCAAAAGCTCTTGAAGAAGATCTTCGAGATTGTCCTAAAATGTTTGAGAGCTTGTTGAGTGATGCAGAGAAACCATTATATAATGGTTGTACTAAATTCACAAGACTGTTGATGATATTAAAGTTGTACAACTTAAAAGCGATTAATGGATGGTCTGATAAAACCTTCACAAAATTATTAATACTCCTAAAAGATATGTTGCCAGATGATAATGAACTTCCTAGTCGAACCTACAAGGATAAACGGATTTTGTGCTCCATTGGCATGAATTACGAAAGGATTCATGTGTGTCCTGACGGTTGCATTTTATTTCGAAACGAATATGAATTACTAAAGACATGTCTGAAATGCATTATCTCTCGACATAAGAAGAAAGAGTCTACTCCAGCAAAATTCGTGTGGTATTTTCCTATAATACCAAGATTTAGGCGCATATATCGCAGTGAAGAAGATTCAAAATACTTGACATGGCATACTGATGAAAGAATTAAAGATGGAAAGTTTCGAAACCTTGCAGATTCTCCACAATGGGCAAAAATTGATCACGAGTATCCTGATTTCGGGAGAGAGTCAAGAAATCTACGACTTGCACTCTCTATTGATGGAATGAATCCACATGGTCTTCAAAGAATCTCACACAACACTTGGCCTATGATTTTGTTGATTTATAACCTACCTCCATGGTTATGTATGAAGTGTAAGTTTATGATGTTGTGTCTGTTAATTTATGGACCCAAACAACCAGGGAATGATATCGGCATATACTTGAGTCCTTTAATTGAAGATTTCAAAAGTGTGTGGGAGACAGGTGTGGAAGTTTATGATGGGTATAAGAAATAATGTTTCAATTTGAGGGCTATGTTGTTCGGCACAATTAATGATTTTTCAGCATATGGAAATTTACCGGGATATAACGTTAAAGGTCAGTGTGCATGTCCTATATGTGAAGAGAGTACAAATTGGATGCGGTTGAAACATTGTAAGAAGAACGTATTTCTTGGAAAATCAGAGGAATGTACTACTCCTGTAGCACCGAGTGGATATCAAATATTTGAAAAAGTACAAGGTTTGACCAATAAATTTGGCAAACCTTTTGCTGGAAAGCCTTTCAAAACTGGGTGGAAGAATAAGTCAATTTTCATTGAATTGTCATATTGGAAGTCATTGTATATAAGACATTTTCTCGATGTGATGCATATTGAAAAAATGTATTTTATAGTGTTATTGGTACGTTACTCAATGTTCTAGGAAAGTCTAAGGATGACATCAATGCAAGATTGGACTTGGTCGATATGGGGAATAAGAAATGAATTGGGTCCCACAAAGAAAGGAAATCGCACATATCTACCTCCAGTTGCTCATACTCTATTTAGAAAGGAAAAAAAAATATTTTGAAAATTTCTACATGAAGTTAAAGTTCCAGAACGATACTCTTCAAACATTAAAAATTTAGTTGGTATGAAAGACCTCATGTAAGACCCATAATTTTAAAGTACACTTTATGTATTTCATATGTTTTGGATTTTGGCTCGGAGGCTTTTTAGCCAAAGTTAATAATATTATAGAGTTTAATAGGATCAAAAAGTTATTTTGACACCGTTTAGAATTACTCGTCGATAAATAAATTTAATTTAAGTGCGGTAAATCCTTTACGGAGAATTTAATGCGTTACGGGTGAAATGGTAATTTAACAAATATCTAGATATTTTGAGATATTTGTTAAGTTATATTTAATATATATATATATTATATATATATATATGTTTGCTTGGAGAGAATAGAAAGAAGGAAATTAGAAGGAAGGAAAAGGAAAAGAAAAGGTTATATAAAGGAAAGATGGAAATAGAAAGGAAAGAAAAACAAAGAAAGGAAAAGGAAGGAAAGAAAATTTAGAATTCCATCTTCTTCCTCCCTACGCGTGACCCCCCCACCCCCCCCCCCATTTTCCCTTCTCCTCCATTTTCGTCTTTAGTTGCTTTCTTTCTTCAAGACTAGTAACCCAAGGTTGGGTGAGTGTTAGAACAAGGATTTCGCAACTCCACTCTTCCTCTTTGATTCGAAAACGAAGAAAAACGGTATTTGAGATTCAAACACAACCCCTCCGTTTCTTCTAGATCCAAGTTTCATTTCACGAAGAGTTAGAAGGGAAGTTGCTCACTACCACGCCACGGTGCTAGGGGACCAATTTGGAGGCGACGTTGCGAGCGAAGATTTTATCGAATTTACTCACGGTGTTGTAATCGTACGTTAGAGCTAACGTTAAGGTAAGGGCTCCTTCCAAACTTTTAGTTTGCATTTAGGGACTTATATGTGATTGTGTGGAAAGGATTTTGTTAGGGTTTGAGTATTGTTTTGGGAAAAATGAATTTACCTCACGTATGTAAGATTGTGAATAAATGAAATTTATTATGTTGATGTGTGTTCATCGTATTTGGCGTGTGCATACTTGATGTTTGTTGATTGATGTGTTTTGGTGTGAATTATGGATTGAATGTGAGAATTTGTTTGAGTTTGTTTTGTGTGGCATTTGAAAACCATTAAGTTAAATGAGTATTAAGAATGGGGAATCTCTTAATGTCTTGTTTACTTAATGTGCGTTTGTTTTGAAAATTGTTTAAGTTAACTGAGCGTTAAGATTGGGGAATCTCTTAATGTCTTGGTTACTTAATATTTGTTTTGAAAATCGTTAAGTTAACTGGGCGTTAAGAATGGGGAATCTCTTAATGTCTTGGTTACTTAATGTTTGTTTTTTTGAAAATCGTTTAAGTTAAATGAGAATTAAGAATGGGGAATCTCTTAATGTCTCGTTTACTTAATATTTGTTTTGAAAACCGTTTAAGTTAACTGGGCGTTAAGAATGGGGAATCTCTTAATGTCTTGGTTACTTAATATTTGTTTTGAAAAATCGTTAAGTTAACTGGGCGTTAAGAATGGGAATCTCTTAATGTCTTGGTTTACTTAATGTTTGTTTTTTTGAAAATCGTTTAAGTTAAATGAGAATTAAGAATGGGGAATCTCTTAATGTCTCGTTTACTTAATATTTGTTTTGAAAAACCGTTTAAGTTAACTGGGCGTTAAGAATGGGGAATCTCTTAATGTCTCGGTTACTTAATATTTGTTTTTGAAAATCGTTTAAGTTTACTGGGCGTTAAGAATGGGGAATCTCTTAATGTCTCGGTTACTTAATATTTGTTTTTGAAAATCGTTTAAGTTAACTGGGCGTTAAGAATGGGGAATCTCTTAATGTCTCGGTTACTTAATGTTTGTTTTTGAAAATCGTTTAGTAAATAAGTATTAAGAATGGGGAATCTCTTAATGTCTTGTTTTCTAAAATGTTTTGTTTGAAAATCGTTTAAGTTAACTGGGCGTTAAGAATGGGGAATCTCTTAATGTCTTGGTTACTTAATACTTATTTTTGAAAATTGTTTAAGTTAACTGGGCGTTAAGAGTGGGGAATCTCTTAATGTCTCGGTTACTTAATGTTTGTTTTTGAAAATCGTTCAGTAAATAAGTATTAAGAATGGGGAATCTCTTAATGTCTTGTTAACTGAATGTTTTGTTTTGAAAATCGTTTAAGTTAACTGGGCGTTAAGAATGGGGAATCTCTTAATGTCTCGGTTACTTAATATTTGTTTTTTGAAAATCGTTTAAGTTAACTGGGCGTTAAGAATGGGGAATCTCTTAATGTCTCAGTTACTTAATATTTGTTTTTGAAAATCGTTTAAGTTAACTGGGCGTTAAGAATGGGGAATCTCTTAATGTCTCGGTTACTTAATGTTTGCTTTTGAAAATCGTTTAAGTTAACTAGGCGTTAATAATGGGGAATCTTTTAATGTCTCGGTTACTTAATGTTTGTTTTTGAAAATCGTTTCAGTAAATGAGTATTAAGAATGGGTAATCTCTTAATGTCTTGTTTACTGAATGTTTTGTTTTGAAAATCGTTTAAGTTAAATGAGAATTAAGAATGGGGAATCTCTTAATGTCTCGTTTACTTATGTATGTTTTGGTAAATCGTGCTGACCCGTGATAGGTGGCACCTTGGTAAACGGTACTGGCCCGTGATAGGGAGTACGTTTACGATTTACGTTTGGTAAGTTGTGCAGACCCGGGATAGGTGGCACCTCGTTAAACAGTACGGACCCGTGATAGGTAGTACGTTTACGACTTACGTTCCTTAGGGAATTGTGTTTGTCCGTGAGAGACTGCACAGGGGTTTGTCCGTGAGAGACTACGCCCTGGTTTAAGTTAGATGAGAATTAAGAATGGGGAATATCTTAATGTCTCGTTTACTTATGTATGTTTTGGTAAATCGTGCAGACCCGTGATAGGTGGCACCTTGGTAAACGGTACGGGCCCGTGATAGGCAGTACGTTTACGATTTACGTTTGGTAAGTTGTGCAAACCCGGGATAGGTGGCACCTCGGTAAACAGTACGGACCCGTGATAGGTAGTACGTTTACGACTTACGTTCCTTAGGGAATTGTGTTTGTCCGTGAGAGACTGCACAGGTGTTTGTCCGTGAGAGACTACACCCTGTTAAATTGTGAATTGTTGGTTCATTTGGTATGTGTAGTAATTGTGTTATAAGTGTTATGTTTTGGAATTTGGTGATAACATGTTGGATTGCAATACCATTTTGAAACCCATGATGTTGTATTAATTGTGTTATAAATGCTAAGTGTTATGTTTTGGAATTTGGTGATATAAATGCTAAGTATTAATTGCGTTATCAGTGCTAAGTGTTAGGATTTGAGATTATGTATGAATGTGATAGAGTTAGTTATGAATTTTTGAAAGAATACACAGGGAAATCGATTTCCCAATCGATTGGATGAGTTGCAGGAAGTTCACTATTTTAACCTAATCGATTTGCCAATCGATTGTATAAATATGTCTTTCAAAATCTTTTAAGAAATCGATTTGGAAATCGATTGGCAGAGAGGCAGGAACTCAGCAAAACTGCCAAAATCGATTTGGAAATCGATTTGGCAACACAGGGACTCATCAAAACTGACAAAATCGACTTAGAAATCGATTTGGTCATGCAGAAACTCAGCAGAACTGACCAAATCGATTTGGCAATCAATTGGCTCAGCAAAAGTCCTTATTTTGAGTTAGATAATCGATTGCTCAATTGATTTATCAATGCTTTGGTCAGTTATGTATTACTTGATGGTTTGAGAACTTCATTTTGAGTTCATTGTTAATTGGCAAGCATTATATGAACTTTTAGCATATGGAAAATCTTTTTAAGGTGCATGCTTAGTTGAAAGGTTATTTTGTGCATTTAAAACTTAAATGTTATGTGTTACCTGTTAATTTCGGTTGGTGACCCTTTACAATTATTGTGGAAATCTGGGCTTTGCCCTCAGATTAGAGTCAGGACGATCCTACCGGTTCGTACCCTACGGACGGGAATGGAGATGGGAACGCTTGACTGCAGCTACGTTAGGAGGATCTCACGGGGCGCGTGGAGATCACTCAAGGTGTTTAGTTGTTTTGTAAAATGATCAGACTAGGTTGACACAGAGGGAACGGATGTCTTTCCTTTGGGTTGCGTTTACTTTTAATCTGGAAGACTGTACTACTCTTGTTATGTAAATATTTTGAATTCATGGATTGAGAACTTTTTCTGCTGCTTGAAAATTATAATGACTTAATTACTTATCCAAAGGTGTTACCTTGTTTATTTCTCTGTTTTTTTTTTAATTTCTTTTAAAAAAAAAATATACCCTCGCTTTGAAAAACGGGGTGTTACACCTCAAGTTAAAAGGTTTAAAGACCCATGATTGTCATGTTCTAATGGAGCATTTGCTACCAATAGGTATACGTTCCATTTTACCTAAAAAAGTTCGACGAGCTATAACTAAATTATGTTTCTTCTTTAGGGAAATTTGTAGTAAAGTGATCGATCCTCAGAAATTACCGACATTGCTGAGGGAAATTGTTGTTACTTTGTGTGAGCTTGAAATGTATTTCCCACCCTCATTTTTTGATATAATGGTTCACCTTATTGTTCATCTTATTAAGGAGGCACAACTTTTTGGGCTAGCTTATATGAGATGGATGTATCCGATAGAACAATATATGAAAATATCAAAAGGGTATGTAAAAAGTAGAAGTCGGCCAAAAGGTTGTATTGCTGAAAAGTACATTGTCGAAGAATCTGTTGAATTTTGTACTGAATATCTATCCAATGTTGAATCCATGGGGTTTTCCATGTCTCGTTATTTGGGAAGAATAACAGGAGAAGAGATAATTGGAAAGAGAGTAATGACTATATCAAGGACAGAATGGGAGCAGACACAATTGTATGTTCTGCACAATGATGAGGAGGTTCAACCGTATGTTACAATACACATGGATCAATTATCTAGTTTGAACATGAATAGGAATTAAAATTGGATAACAAGAGAGCACAATCGAAGTTTTATAACATGGCTAAAAATTTACATTAACTCAAAGTTTGATATAGACCCCGGTTCAATTTCACTGAGATTGAGGTGGCTAGCAAATGGTCTGAGTTTACATGTCTTTTCTTACACGAGTTATGTAATTAACGGCTACACATTTTATACTAAAGAACAAGATGATCAAACCACTTTGCAAAATAACGGAGTCACTCTCGTAGTTGAAGCGATGCATATCTGAAGTGCTAAAGACAAAAACCCAATATATGCAAATCTATCATATTTTGGGGTTATCGAGCATATATGGGAGTTAGATTACACAATGTTTGGTGTTCCCCTTTTTGGTTGCAAGTGGGTCGATAATAATAATGGTGTTCGGATTGATGAGTCAGGGTTCTTGCTTATCAATTTTAATAGGGTTGGATACAAAGATGCGCCTTTTACTTTAGCGTTGTAAGCTCAACAAGTGTTGTATGACACTGATCCTGTTGATGATAAATGATCCATTGTCCTATCGACCAATAAAATAAGTAATGATAACAATAACGATGAAGATATTGGTAATGATCCTTTCTACTTAAGTGATTGTGATGGGAATTTGAATGTTGAAGCTCCAAAAATATACAACACACTACATATCAAATGAAGAATGGAACGCTTTTGTAGCTAAACGTGTAGACCCCACTTTTGTGGTAATATTGATTTATTAGCATTTGTGTTTTATTCATATTCATAGCGTATTTTTTACACGATCATTACTTTTTTTTATATAGAGTATAACTATGGAAAATCGGGAGAGAGCAAAAAATCCAATGCATCTATACAAAAACTCGCGTATGACGTATGCATGTTTAGAGCAAAAAATTGTAATGTGCTAGATTATAAACTATAGTTTCAAACTAATATTTTGTTTATGTCTTAATGAATATCTTCAAGAGACAAAATATGATCAACCATTAGGTAGTCATATTTTGTGGAAGGAGGCTCGTTTGAATAAAAATGGAATAGTTGATAATGAAAATGTTCAATAAGTGATAACACAATGTGTAAGTATATTATCACTTTAATATTTTTTTAATATTGTATTTTAAAAATGATATTGAACTTATATTTTGAATAATACAAGTATTTTAGGATAATCTAGAACAATGTTTTGAAAATCCAGAGGAGAATAAACAAGTTAGTTGCAGAGACATACATTGTAAGGTATTTAATATTCTAGTCGTGTGAGGGGTAAAGGATTTTGCATAACTCCAAAAATCTATTTTTCACATGAGAAGTGCACAAATCCATCTAATGAGGAAGTACTAGATAAGGTGAAAATCCTAACAGAGCAAGTTGCATTTTTGGTGAAAACGAATAAGGAAAAACAATTTCCAGAGTTGCAACATTGGTCGTAAAAGTCTTCCGGAGGTAATTAATTACTTAACGAAATAAAAATTTCATTCAACCTAATTGTTTCACATACTTATGTATTAACCATTGATTTATGGTGTCTCATCTTGCGTGCTATATTTATCTTCCCTTACTCATCGCATGGTTGGAAAAGGAACATTGTATAATACATTGGGAGAAATATTACATCATACTCGGATCCCTATCGGTCATGTTAAAGTTTCACATGTGATTGATTTTGAACCATATGCATCATTGCATATACCTGACAACGATGGAGATATGAAGTTTTTGGGAGAAGCAATAGGTAGTTACGTGGCATGGCCCAAAAATCTTGTTGGCATACATACGATATGTTTAATTGCTATGTATCTTTAATTGCATGATTATGATTGATTATGTTTAAATGCTAATTTTTCTATTGTTAACTTTAATTTCACATTTATTTAGATTATTACAAAGTCTATAGGGAATGATAAGAAGATTTCTCACAACAAATCAGTCACTTCACCTGAAAATGTTTAACACATACATCAATTAAATATGAAATCATTAGCTTACTATAATAACTAACAAACTGATCAATTTCATTTTTTCAGATTCAAGCAAAACCTGCTGCACCGCAAATCTACCAGAAATCAGTTGCACCGTAAATGCAGGTTCGTGATAAAAATAAATCTCGCAAAATTCAAAAACTGGATTGTGGAAAATCAGTTGCTGCTCCTAAAATAAGTCATCGACGCCTTTCTCGATATGGGTCGTGTCTTGACATACAAACAAAAATAAATTTGGACAACAATGATTCACGTATCATACACATGGAGAAAGGTATTTTCGGAGATGAGTATGAAGAATTACTTGATAAAGAGCACTTATATGAACTTCTCAATCATAAGGAGTTGAGTGTTACTGTCATCAGCATATACATTAGCTAATTGCATCACTGCCCATAAGCTAATTTGTTGGCAATTAATTCTAATTGCATCACTGCCACATTTATTGGTAATTAATCTAATTTGATATTTTCATTGAAGGTTTTTGTACGAAAAGTTGGTGTGCATGCATAAATTGTCAGATAGATTTTCATTCTTATCTCCCCATAAGTTGTCTATGTTTAAACTCGATCTAGTTAACGTCAAAAAAATGTCGTTGATATACTTTTGGAAAATAAAGAGAAGGATAAATTGTTTCTTGCCCCTTATAATTCAGGGTTATTATATATTTTATCTATATCTTTTTTTAATTTATGATACTTTATCAGTTGCGCAAACAAAGTTGCCAACCAAATTTTTGTTGCTGTAGGCAACATTGAGTGTTGTTTGCCATCAATGCCATATCTGAAATTATATACTATTTTGATCCACTGCACGGTCATTATAACAATCACTCGAATATAAAGAATATCTTTGATACGTAAGTAATATTCATTTATTTCTTACATATATAAATAATGTGTTTAGTAATTGAATAATAATCACATTTATTTGATAGTGCTTTATAAGTTTTCCGTCCTCAAAGGGGTGCTACAGTGTCGAAGCATAAGTCAAACAACATCACATGGATTCCAATAAAAGTTTGAAATTTTTGTTATAGAACTTAATTATATGCCTTTAAAATTTCATTTACAATCAATGCATAAATATTTATTGACGTACATGTTTTATTTTATAGTGCCCTCGTCAAACTAACAACATAGAATGCGAATACTATATATTGCGATTTATGAAGGAGATTGTTGATATGAATCAAAATATAATTCAAGAAATGGTACGTTATTTTCATTATATTTTGATTTTCATATATAAACTATATATATATATATATAGATTTGATTCTAACTTATTTATGTTCAAATGTTATATCGGATAGTACTTTGACAACTCAAATTCAACATACTCTGAAAATGATCTAACTGAAATAAAGGAAGACTGGTGTCAGTATGTGATCGAACTGAAAGTTATATAATTTGTTAATAGGTGAGTTTCACTTTGTAAACTATTACATATTGTATATTTTTGTTTGAACTGATCATTATTTTAATTAGTTTATTTGATTTTTTGTTACAGTATGGTAAAATAAGAAATTGCTGGGAAATTAGCATGCTGGAAATTGCTAATCATTATTTTAATTACTCACATGATTGTTGTTGTGCATATGTAATTGGTATTATGGATATGTAATTGCTGTGAATATGATATTGTTGTTGTGAATATGTATTGAATATAGTACTGATGTAATTGAACTTGTTGATGTGAATATGTATTGAAAATTGCAATTGCGTCAATATGTGCTTGATGGATATGATTTTGGAAAACAATTGAAAGACAACGCTTCTTTAAAAAAATGCCATTAAAGACATGTTTATACAAACCACCACTTTTTAAAAAATGCCATTAAAAAATTTCAATTAGATTTATAGGACTTTTGTGAAAAAACGCTGTAAAACTAGTATAAGAATACACCTATTACAACGTTTTTTTGAAAAAAGTGTTGTAAAACTAGTATAACAAACATGCTTTATATGCACATATTACAACACTTTTTAAGAAAAAAACGCTGTGAAACTACTCTAATAGAAGTTTTGAGTGCTATATATTACAATGTTTTTTTTTTTTTTAAAATAGCATTGTTGTATCTTTTAACAACACTAGATACTATAGCGCTTAAAAATGATGTAAACAACTTAAAAAAAACATTATAAAAGGTTATTTTTGGTGTAGTGTTCTTTAATCTATAGTTGTCAAGTTGTTAAGAGAAGATTTGGCTTGTAGTGTCAAGGTGGTTAGTTCCTTCTTCAATATAGAGTTGTCAGGTTGCTAGGAGAAGACTTGGCTTGTAGGGTCAAAGTGGTTAGTTCCTTCTTCTATTTGGGGTCGTTAAATTGTTAGGAGAATACTTGGCTTGTAGGATTAAGGTGGTTACTTCCTCAAAAGTCTGGGGTTGTTAGGCCATTTGGGAAGACTGGTTAGGAGGGTTGGGTGCTTTATAATTCAAGGTATTTGAGTTAGTATATTAAAGCATGTTAAATGAGGGGACTTGATGTAGCCAAGTAAGTGGTGAACCAAGATAAATCTATGTGTCAAATTATTTATGCTTTCATTGTTTGTTGCCTCTGAACTCAATTGCTTCTAATCTAAGTAAATCATAAAAACTAACCAGCCTTCATCAAATTAGCAAAAAGCTATCAACTTTGTCAAATACAATTAAACCTTTCGTCTCGTGTTTCCACATTTAGTTTGGCATATAATTCTTCATTTATGTAACCATTTAGAAAGGAACTTTCCATGTCCATTTGTTATACAGGGATTTTATTAAATACTGTAAAAGAAAGTAAGAGTGTGATAGCTTCTAACCTTGCCACCGAGGCAATAGTTTCAGTGTAATCAATACCTACCTATTGATTGTACCTTTGGGCTACAAGTCTAGCTATGTTTCTAACTACTTCACCTTTATCATTGAGTTTGTTTATGAAAACCCATTTGGTTCCAATTGGCTTCTTTTCTATGGGTCTGGGGATTAGATCTCATACACCATTTCTTTTGAATTGCTTCAACTCTTCATGCATAGCTACAAACCATCCATCATTTGACAATGCTTCGTATGTGGATGTAGGTTGAATTTCAGAGAGTAGTCTAAACTAAGATGTCTCCTTAAGAGTAGATCTGGGTTTTAAAGGATCATTTGTGTTGCCTATGATCATAAATTCTAGATGAGATGACTTATATTTCCATCCAGACTTGGATTCTTGGTGCTCTTGACCTGATTTGTTTCATGGATCCTCTGGTTCGCTTTGGAATAGATTTCATGCTTCTTCAATTTTATCTAGTTCCTCTAAAGTAGTTGGTCCTTTTGCAATCTGTAAATCTATAAAGTCTATATCTAGCTATGACTTTTTAGGGTCAGGCTTTTTGTCATCAAACTTGACATGGATTGATTCATCTACAATCAGTGTTTCTTTATTGTAGACTCAATCAACTTTAGACATTTCAGAGTATCCCATAAAGATGCACTTTTGAGATCGTGAGTCAAACTTGCCAAGATTTTCTTTGGTATTTAAGATATAGCAAATACTTCCAAACTGATGAAAATAAGAAATGTTAGGCTTGATTCCTTTCCACAATTCATAAGAAGTTTTATTGAGAATATGTCTAATATAGGATTATATTCTGAATGTAACATGCAGTGTTCACTACTTCTGCCTAGAAGTGTTTGGCAATGTTCCTTTCTACAAAAAAAATTTGTTGAGTTGTTCCATGAGAAGAAAAATTATGTAAAATTTAATTCTCTTGATAGAAGTTTTCAAAAAAGCTTGTTTTCAAATTCACCTTCATGATCACTGCGAATCATTATTATACAAAAAAAAAAAATTCAATTTGCACTTGTTTACATAAGGTAGTGAATACTTTGTGACTCATATTTGTGCTTTAGGAATTTTACTCATGTCCATTTGGAATAGTCACCAAGGATAACGGGTCCATACTTTTTACCACTAAGAGAGGTAGTGTTTAGAGGGCCAAAAATACTAAAATGTAAAAGCTCAAGCAGTCTAGATGTTGAAACAACTTTTTTAAAAGAAAAAGAAGATTTTGTTTGTTTCCCTTTCTAACATGCCACACTAACAACATCTAAGATGTACATTTGAGATTAACTAATTCAAGTCTTTTTAAATTTGAGATTAACCTCAAGTTGGCATTAAAGGTGCAATCATGAGAAGGGGGTTGAATTGTGTTTTTCTAAGTTGGATTCTTTTAATTATTTATTCAAGAAATGGTTCGGGTTTGGTGATTTTAACTAAAACTGAGGAGGCAGTAGCAATCAGACTTAAGTAATCAGAGGCAACGATAAAGTAAATAGTGCAAAAGTTAAGTAACACAAGCAAATTTATCCTAGTTCACCACCAAGTTGGTAGCTACATCTAGTCCCTTCACTTAAAAAGATTTAACCACTAATTCAAATCGTTGAATTACACAACACCTGACCCTACAATTCAGTCTTCTTAAAACAACTTGACACCTACAAAAATTTTGAGGCAAACAAACACCTTGACCCTACAAGTAAAGTTTTCTCCACACCACTTGAAAACCACATATTGTTGATAGAAACTACACCTTGACCCTAAAAATAAGTCTTCTTAACACCACTTGAAAACCACATATTTCTTGAGAAACACTAAATCCATTATCCTTGTAAAAACGTGGATCATATCTTTCTTGTGAATAAATTATGAATGTATCTTCTTCTAAATAAGTTATAAGTGTATATTCTTGTGAACAATTATGAGTGTTTCTTCTTGTGAATAATTGTGATTGTATCTTCTTATGAACAAATTATGAGAATATCTTCTTGTGAGCAAATTATGAGCATATCTTTTTGTGAACAAATTCTGAGCATGTCTTCTTCAAATAATATTTTGAGCATATCTTCTTACGAACAATATTTTGATCATATCTTCTTGTGAACAATATTTTGACGATATCGTCTTGTGAACAATATTTTGGCCATATCTTCTTTTCATCTTAGTCAAAGATTTCCATCATTTTAAATTTTGAATCGTATCTAATTTTAGATTGTGTTAAAAAACTTATTCACGTGAATGTTCATTCATACTCTTGATTGATTAGAGCAAGAATGCATTCGAGCTTGTTGTTAAATATTTAGAAGTTTTGATTTGGCTAGGTCTTTTCTTCAGAATGAAATATTTCAATTAGAGTTGTTGACCTTCCATTAGAGCTATTGACTTTCTAGTTGGAGTGAGATGTTGGGTTTTATGGATAATAAAAGTTAGGTGTAACGCTCCAAATTTTTATCCAAAAATTACTTTAAAATATTTGTTTTCTTTTAGAAACAACTATAATTTTTTTTCTTAGAAGTAATTCATCATGTAATAATTTGAAGATGCGTCAGAAAAGGATTTAATATATTTTTTTTGGTAAAAGAACGTAATGCAATTTACTAAAATATTAATTATTCATTTATTTGCGAAATTAATATTCCAGTTGTTAGATCAATATTCATTTATGCTCCAAAATAAAATAAATTATATTTAAGTTAAATTCAAGAGAAGTAAGGTTGACTGTTGACATTTAATTAATTAGTAACAAATGAAATCTCACTTCCGCATTTTTCTTAAAAATTAATGATGAAGAGTAAATAACTTTATAATGTACCATGTAACACCCCGATTTTAACAGCGTGAGTGAA
The DNA here is from genome assembly GCA_002896215.2 of Cicer echinospermum. NCBI lineage: Eukaryota > Viridiplantae > Streptophyta > Magnoliopsida > Fabales > Fabaceae > Cicer > Cicer echinospermum. The sequence continues at coordinate 30,003,632 of PGTU02000001.1, forward strand.
TTTTTTATTTATTTTAAAAAACAACTAATAAAATACCAACACGTAGCACAACGACAATTGTCATAATTAATTACATCATAATTATAACAAACTGAAATAATTTTGAGGCGATAAACCAAAATATCCAAATATAAAATACGTCGGGGCTATGAGACCTATCAGGCATCGCTCATACCCCTGGGGTATTCTCGGCAAACACCTGTACAAGTACTGCTCCAAGAAATACTAATCCCCCCTATGGTCACGTCAAAAAATTGGAACATGGACCGACCAAAACCGAAATCATCTGACTGTATAAGTATAGTTACAGTCATCCCAAAATGAAATAAGTACAACCACCAAAAGAAAAACATCAAGTCCCTATATAACAACACTAATTTGATCATACTCTAGCAACTACAATAACATGGGTGACCTCCACACACTCCACAAGTCCCGTCTGACACATCATCCATCTTTAAGGTAACCTCCTCCTCATCAACATCCATAGACAAATAGGTCTCTTAAAAAGTCAGATTCACCCACGAGATAGGTGGCTTCGGCGGCGCCAGAACCTCAAAACAGTCTGCTACTTTAGTGACAGTCGGTAAGGGGTCATTCACTTGAAGAGGAAGCTCTGACTCGGCCCGCCTAGATGGCCCTACAATCACTCGCTCCACTAGCATCGACCCCTTATACTTTCCGCCAGTCCCTGGTCCAACCACTCTCCCACAGTGGCCTCCATCTCAACTCTAACTGAGGAATCCTTCGCATCTTCCCAAGCTCCACTCATCCCAAGCACTACCATGGAAGGTACCGCATAATCGATCTCCTCGCAAGTGAGTTCCACAAGAAATACTGCCCCAGCTTTCCTACTAGTCCTCACTACCCTCCCCGTATAAGTAGCCTTGCTTGAGGTGGGGTCATATACCCTAGAAGTCGGTGAGTCTCGATCAGGGAAGTCTAACGATGTTTCCGTCATCAAGGTAACAGTCGGTGGAATGGACTCGGGTATCATCTAAGGGCAAAGCCTAAATTTCCACAATAATTGTAAAGGGTCACCAACCGAAATTAACAAATAACACTTAGCAAAATTCTTATATTTTCAAATGCTCAAAAGAACCTTTCGTCTTAGCATACTCCTCGAAAGGGTTTTCATATGTCCACAAATGCATAAACAATGTTGAAAAATGAAGTTTTGACAAACATCACTGTCATAGTCGAATACAACTAAGAAAATGCAGATTTTCAATTCTAAAATGGCTTTGAATCAATCAACACTTTAAAAACATTAATATTATCAATTATGAACACGTAATTAACACCAAATTAATCTTCACAAATTCACACCTCAATCACACACCGAATATTCATAACATCAATTATGAACACATAATTACATCAAAACTTAATCAACCCAACTTCACACCTCAAAGCAATTACGGCAAATCACAAAAACAATCGAATATGTATATACAATCATCATAGTATAACAAACATGACTCGCGTGCCAAGCACTCTAATGCAATGCGTATATGCCAAAATGCATAATTTCAAAATTCAAAGCCAAAACCCTCATCTAAGGGCGTAAATCATAATTGTTCAGCCTCTCACAGACCAATACTAATTACCAAGGTGCAATCTCTCACAGATCAGCACGATTTACTAGCGTGCAGTCACTCACAGACCAGCACGACATACAAGAGTACAGTCGCTCACTGACCAGCACGATTTTCTAGAGTGCAATCGCTCACAGATCAACATATTCTAGAGTGCAATCTCTCACAGATCAACACGACGCAACAATCCTCGCAAGGATAAGATGAATCAACAATTCACATGGCATTATCCCGTGGCCCATCATAGTCACCACTATCACCATGGTCCCATCGCGGTCACCATGTACTATGAAATTCATGAGCATACTATGACTCTTTTCACCACAATCATTAAGTAAATGCATCTATTAAAAAATTCTCCATTTTTAATACTCATTTAATACTAATGATTTTTCAGATACAACACAGAGCATACTCAAACATATTTATTCACACCAATTTCAATTCCCACAAACACACATATAGCACATCTCCAAAATCAATCCACACATAAATTGAATTAAATTCATTTTCCACCAATCCACACACAAATTTCTTCTAAAAAATTCATAATATTAATTATGAACACATTAATTTCACCAAATATGAATCACCACAATTTTCAAACATTAATCACCCATATTCAATCTCCAAAATTTCCAACCATAAATCACCACAACAACATTAATATATCAGAGTTTTCTCCACCACTAACTCGGTGCCAATGGTCTTGATTCCTTTTCGAGACTCAAGGAGCTAACTACATAAACATAAATATTTATAACAATTTTTGTTCACAATAAAATTAATCCAAACACAACAAAATTCCCAAAATTAAATATTTCTCACACACCAAACTTTTAAAACCAAATAATCTATATTATTTAGTTAAAACTAAATAAAACAAATCTTGTCCAAATATCACATAAACACACTTGACTATTAACGCACCAAAAATTTTGAGTTAATAAAATACTCTAAATATTTTTTTTTCTTTTTAAAACACAGTTCAAGAGTAATTAAAGAGTAACATTTTAAACTCTAACCCTTTTTAATTTCAATCTATCTTTTTGCTCAAACTCTTTAACTTAGTTAAAATTTGAACTTTTTCACAACTTTAACAACTCTAAATTTTTTGTAAAATTTCAACTTCAGTTCAAACTCATTTATTTAAAAATAACTCATTATGTAACTCAAACACATCAAATTTAACCACCATAGATAAATCACAACTCAAAAATTCATAATATTAATTATGAAGATACAATTCACACCCAACATTAATCACTACAAACACATCTCAAAATAAACTAAATTCAAATTCAACTAATTCACACATAAACAAATTAAATTCATTTTCTACAAATTCACACATCAAATACATCAAATTCACACATAAACAAATTAAATTCATTTTCTTTTCCACAAAATCACAAATAATGTCCTAAATGCAAACTAAAAGTTTGGAAGGAGCCTTAACAAGCGATTAAGGCACCGCGATTAATTCCGGTAAAATTTAAGTTTGTGACGTCGCTTCAAAAACTAGCTCACTAGCACCGTAGCATGACAATGAGCAACTTTCTCTCTTGTCACTTCTCGAATGGAAGCTTAGATCTAAAAGAAATGTGGAGATTTGTTTTTGAGTTTATTTGAAAAACACTAATACTTGGTGTTTTGTTTTCTTGAAACAGGGAAAGAAGGAAGAAAGGAACACGCGAGAATCATCTTCCGTTTCTCCTTTCTCTTGTTCCATGTATATATATATATATATATATATATAAATTTAAAACCAACCAAACAAATATCTAACTTTATAGATATTTTAAAAATATCATTACACATCACGTTTTAAATTACGTTTTTTTTATAAAAAAAAAAAATCTACAATTGTCGCAATTCAATTGACAGATAAATTTTTTAGCAACAAGTGACATTTTTTTTAAAAAATATGTTCAATATTAAATTCTTTGTACATAATTAAATTAGTCTTCGACAAATAATTTTAATCGGGTCTCAAAATATATATTAAAATATATATATATTAAACATATTATTAATTTTAATAAAATATATTTTTGATATTAATTCACAAAATAAAATAAAATGGCTAAATGCCTCAGCAATTCAACACAAAACACACTAAAATTTGCATAAATTAGAATTTAAAACCTAAGGGTCTTACATACCACAAAATTTTTAGTAATGCAAAATATTATTTTTTTAAGTAAAAGTCTCATTCTCCCACAAGCGTGCATCAATCAAATATCATTCATACAACTTTTGAGATCATTAATACCTAAATGTTGGTGTAAGGGTCAATTCATCCCACAACAAAAATTAAACCAAATAATAAATTAACAACCATAAAATGTGAATATAAAATCCATTCGTCATAAAAGATTTAAAGAAATTGATTCTTTAACAGTTCTCAAAGATGTATCAAAAGTCATAAAATGTATCTAAATAAATCAAGTAGTAACCGTAGAGCAAATAATTATATCAAAATAAAAATAACAATAAAATGTATGCAAGTTATGCATGCTCCTAAATATATATTATCCGGATATAACCAGTCACACAGACGTCCACAAAGATGCATATGATATGTCATGAAATGATAATGATGCTCAAAAGATACATGTCACCACCCACTTAGATAATCACACAAATCACCAACCACTTAGGCAACCACAAAGATAATAATATTTAGAACGCAAATCACCAGCTACTTAGGAAACCACAAAGATAACAATATTTAAAACACAAATCACTAACCACTTAGGCAACCACAAAGATAACAATATTTAAAACACAAATCACCAACCAAACCACTTAGACAACCACATAGATAAAATATTCAAAACACAAATCACCAACCACTTAGACAACCACAAAGATAATACTATTTAAAACACGAATCACCCGTCACTTAGGCAACCACAAAGATAAAAGATTTAAGATTAAATTTTAATCACATATGACATCAAAGTTTTATTTTAATGGACGCTTACAATCAAGAGTCAGTAATTTTGTTATCTCAAATATATAACACACACATGTGAATAAATGTCTTAGAGTCATAACCTTCATTTTATAAACTATAAAATTGGATTAGCGACGCGTTATTGATAGACATCAAAACTCAAATAACGAAGAACACATACAAATATAAACTTTATTTCTTCTACTATAAATTTTCTCCCGTTAGTAGTCATTAAGGCATACAAATCAAGGTTTATCATTAAACACATCACAAAAATCAACTTAATCATATTATCATAATTAAAAATTAAAACTTTTCACCAATTCCCCCAAGACTCGTATAGATTTCTTAAAAATAAAAACTTTGAAATGAAATAGCACAAAAATCAAAACTTTAAATTAAAAACATCCTAACAAACATATTACTTATGAGATCATAATAAAAATCATAACTTTATAATTAAGTACACATAAACAACACAAAAATAACAATTTTACATCAAATATAGTACTAATGTTATAATAATAAAAATCTTAATTTTATAATTAAGTTTATCAACGCAAATATATTACTCGTAAAACAAAATATTATAGTTAAATTCTTTAAGGCAACCAAAAATCAACATTTTTCTTTTAAGACATCAAGACATATATCAATATCTTACAAACTATTAATTTAATATCTAGCCTAACCTTGCATGGCGAAAAGCCCATACCTTATGCACTTTCTTTCTTAACACCCCTAAATTCGCTCGAGAAATAGCTCATGATGCAATGATGAATTCAACACCAATAGATATTGGGATTTACGTTGCAATATTACCATTGATTTCTTGTCTAAAATTGAAGTGCACTTAATACTAAAATTATGCTACCAATAATTACCATTTATTTAATTTTATTAGGTTGTTGTAAAGCCAATTGAAATCATGTGTATTTATGTGTATGAGTTAATTAGGATTAACTAATAGAGTTCACCATATATGGCAGGATGTCACACCATCCATTTTAATTAAATAAACAAATTAGAGGGTGTCACGTCACCCTTTTAATTTTTTATCTAATAGTTATGAAACAAAAAATTGCATATAATTATTTTTGTAGAGAATTAAAATAAAGTTATAATTTTAGTTTAAAGAGAGGATTGCATGAGATACAAAAAAGAAGAATAGTCATTTTTTTTTGTCTTCTCTTAACTGCACACAAAAAAAAAACTCATAATTAAATTTATAATATTCTTTTAAAAAAATAAATTAAAGATGTTAAAAATGAGTTAATGCACACTATGCCAAGAAAACACCATGAATTGTCATAAAATCTTGTCATAAAGGAGAGTAAAAGAATGAGTCAAGTCACTATTTTTTTTTATAGGGTGGACCAAAAATATTTTCAAAACACTATACGGGTTGGGTTTCACTAACTCTACAATATCTCCCAAAGTGAATACTTATTTGGTCGCAAATAAAACTAACAAACAATATAACTTTTATAAATTCTAATTTAATTAAATAATTCAACTAATATTTTATCAACTAAAATAAATCAAGCAAGACAATAATACCACTCAAACATAACAAAATAAAACAAACATATCTAACACATCAATTTCATGATTATCGAAACTAATCAAATAAAAAAATACACAATAGTCCATTTAGGAAATAATCACATCATAAATCATCCCCTTGTAATTGTCACACCAAAACAATTAAATAAAAATGAAGGTTATAATTATTCAAGTAGAATACAGTGTGATAAAATTTAATTTAATTTATTTACACATAGAATAATTATTAATTTAATAATAGCAATTACTAAAAAGAACATATAATATATATGGAAATTTTGGGGTGTTACATTAGGGCATAATTGTGTGACTTACAATTAGAGGCTTTGGGCAAATCACATTAACAAATTATCAGAGTCAATGAAAATTTAGATGTTTCATATCAGAGGCAACATTTTGTGTATTGCAACTTTTGATTAGCAGAATACAGGCTTTGAATGCAGGACTTGATCAATCTCTTAAGATTTAATGATAGCTTGATATAAACTATTGAGAGACATGTTGAGTTTGTGTACATTAGAGGTACACAAGGGATTTAGAGGCATACTTCAAATTCAGTCTTAAGACAATCTTCACAAGTAGTCTTCACACCTAGTTTCAGAGCCAGTCTTCAAACTTAAAATTCAGAGCTAAACATCAAAGGCAACTCTCCTGACCTTCAAAGGCACGTTTCTTTAAGAGGCATATGTTTAGAGGCAAACATATATGCTTACACCTTGGCCATTACCGTTATCGGCGATGCTACCTCACGATCTTCTCACCCTCTAACCACTTAGTCGAAATAGTGAGTTTTTGTCTTCCGTGGGATTCGAGCTCGGTACCAGGGGGATAAGTACCACCTCCACACAGTCCCACTACCAATTATGTAACACCTCAGCCATTGCTGTTACCGGCGATGCTACCTCACGATCTTCTCACCCCCTAATCACCTAGTGGAAAAAGTGAGTTTTTTCCTTCTGAGTGATTCGAGCCCGGTACTTGGGGGATAAGTACCGCCTCCACACAGTCCCACTACCAATATTTTTTATTTTTTTTCCTTCTTTTTGATCATGTCAAAAGGGGGAGAAATTTGGTATGTTGTTGTTGTTAAAACCTTTTGTAGGTCTTCAAAAATTTTACAATATGATGGCATGAACTCAAGTTCAATGGGGGAATACACATGAATTATGTGGGAGAAATTTTAAAACTTTCAAATGTGAATCAATTTTTGTTCTAGCAGTTTTCAAGAATGGTCTGCCTATGATGATAGGCGCCCTGTTGGACTTATTCTCTCCTTCCATGTCCAGAATGTAAAAATCTGCAGGAAATATCAGTTCATTAACTCGAACAAGTACATCCTCCACAAGTCCAGCGGGACGAGCATTGCTCCTGTTCGCCAATTGAATGGTAACACCTGTACTCTGTAAGGTCCAAGAGCAAGAGAGTTAAAAATAGATGTAGGCATAACATTAATGGAAGCTCCTAAATCTAACATAACATTTTCAAATTGACTATTGCCTATGGTACATGGAATAAAAAAAGTTCCTGGATCTTTGCATTTCTGAGGCATGGATTGAATGACGGCTGAAACATTTTGCCCCATGTTTACTCTTTCATCACATTTTAACCTTCTCTGGTGTGTGCACAAATCTTTTAGAAATTTTGCATATCTTGGAATCTGTTTAATTGCTTCAAGAAGGGGAATGTTCACTTCCACCTTCCTAAATGTATCCAGGATCTCGTTGTCCCTATCTGTCTCATCCATTTTCTTAGTCTTCACTGCCCTTTGGGGAAAAGGAAGTGGTACATTTTTCTCAACATCAATAGTTTCATATATCAAAGTATCCTCAGCAACCTTGTTATTTTTCACTACAGTTCCAGGTACCTTTGGTATTTCAACAGCTTTCCCAGACCTCAATGTCATTGCACTAACATTGGGAGTATTTGGATTTACTATTGACTGTGCATGCAACTTGTTTGACCCCTGAGCATGTAATTGATTGAAGTGGCTAGCTGACCAATCTTTGTTTCCAAATTTTGAATGGTGGAATATGTTCTTTGTTGAAATTGGAGATTTTAGACATCCATCTGTTTAACGAGGTCCTCTAATGAAGGTGCATTTTTTTGTTGTTGAGGAATATTTTGTTGTTGTTGCCTAGGTTGTTGTTGTGCAGATGAATTCCCCCATCTCAAGTTGGGATGGTTTCTCCAACCAGGATTGTACCTGTTAGATGATAGATCATAGTTGGCTTGAGGATTGTATATATTTGCTGCATATGCTTGAGGAGCATCAGCAATTGGGTCTTTTTGCAATGTAGGACATGAATCTGAAAGTTGCTTTGAAGAAGTGCAAATACCACATACAACTGCTTGGATTTTACCTATTGTCAATTTTTTTACTAAAGATGTAAGCTCATCAAGTTTTCCTTCTAAATTCTTGTGGAAAGAAGCTTGAATTTCATTCACACTCTTTGTCAACACTGTTGAATTATTTCTAGTTGTAAACTGCTGAGAATTAATGGACATGTTCTCAATCAAAGCCTTTGCCGCTTCTGGGGTCTTATCGACAAGTGCTCCCCCACTAGCAACATCCAAAACGCTTCTATCCATAGGTAGCAAGCCTTCATAAAAATATTGGATGAGCAATTGTTCAGAAATCTGGTGATGAGGACAGCTTGACACTAATTTCTTGAATCTCTCCCAATACTCATGTAATGATTCCCTGTCAATCTGCCTGATGCCACATATTTCTTTTCTGATTGAAGCAGCTCTTGAGGCAGGGAAGAATTTTTCTAGAAACAATATCCTGAGATCATTCCAACTTATAACAGGACCTGGTTGAAGGTAGTATAACCAGTCCTTGGCAGCATCTTGGAGTGAAAATGGGAAGACTCTCAGCTTAATGTGGTCTTCTGTGACTCCTTGAGGCTTCATGGTAGAACACACAACATGGAATTCCTTCAAGTGTTTGTAGGGATCCTCACCTGCAAGACCATTAAACCTTGGAAGCAAGTGTATTAAACTAGATTTAAGTTCAAATGGTACAATAACTTCAGGATATGTGATACATAATGCATTATAATTTACATTAGGTGCAACAAGTTGTCTTAAGGTTCTATTATTCGCATCAGCCATATTTTGCAACAAGTTGTCAATTTCAGTATCTAACTCTAACTCGTTAACACTAGCAGCTCTATTAAGTCTACGACGTAAATGAAATGTCCTATTTATTTCAGGTTCAAGAGAATGAAAATTCACAGAACTAGCATTAGTCATGCATCATCATAATAATGCAATACAAAATAACAATTCTGAAAATTCCAACAATGTCACAAATGCTAAAATTAAAGTGAAAAATAGAAAAACCTATCAAATAAAATCCAAAGAATATAAAAATACCGTCAAAATTTTCTAAAATTCAAATAAAGGCAATGCAAATTTTTTTGGAATTTTTGGAGAATATGAAAAATTAAAAAATTTGAAAAAAAAAGGTCTCAACGAAAGAATTTGGGATTTTGACTATCGTTTCCGTATAAGAAACTTATACGGAGTCCTGTTCCTTGATTTTTTCTGATTTACTGGCGAAATTTCGGAGCAATCCGAGACAGTCGCCTAAAAATAGGGCTAATATTATTATCAGAGAGTCCCTGACAACGGCGCCAATTTGATCCGCTGTCGCACACGGGTCAAATACAATTGATAAAATATAAATAGAGGTAATAACTCGAATCGTTTCGCAAGGACTTCTGATATAGTAATAATAACCGAATTGAAAATTGAAATTAAAAATGGGTTTTTTAGATTTTTGTTTTAACGGATGAGCAAAACAATTAATCCACTTATTCGAGTTTCAAACCTATCACAGATTCTATCAATGAGTTTAATTTCTAATTTGTGATTCTATTCTTATTTGACTATAGAATTGATCAAACAAGCATAAGCAATCCTATGTGAATTTGGTTTCTTTGATTTAATTAAGCATCACAATCATCAAAATATTATAATTAACGATCAAGCATCGCAAAATTTTAATTCAATTAAATTAGAAACTGAAACCAAATTATGTCAAATAAATTTAACCAATCCTATTGGAATTCAATTTAAGCAATCAAAATATCAATATAATCAAATAAACGAGAATAGAATCATGAATAGAAATTGATAGTGTAACCTGAATCTCAAGGTGTTGATGAAACTCCGAACTCGTGTATTAATCTTATAAAATTAGTCTTCCATGAAATTAAAATAAAACTGTTTATTTCTTATAGCAATTTGAATCCTAATTTTTTCCGTCTTAGAAAAGAAACAAAACTGCCAATATATAGTACTTGTTATTGGACTTTAGGGTTTAGGATTTAAAAACAAGTGACCCACTAATTAAAATTATTACAAATATCCGGATTACGAAATTTGCAATTTCGGTGCAGTAGGGTTCGGAATTGGTCTTTTCTTCCAACACAATATTTGTAGCACATATTTGTATCTTTCCAACGTCTGCTCATATGTGCCAATCCGATATCCAGAGCTCAAGTTATGACCTACAGAGCGAAAAAGAGTCAAAATATAAATAATAAAATTAAAATGCAAATAATAAAATTATAATTCAAATTCGACTCAAAATTTATAAACTGGCTAAAAATATTAATCTAAGCTATAAAGAGCTTTTAAATTACCAAACTAAAAAGCTAAAAACATGTGCCCAAATGCTATGATCAGTGCCCCATCCTGACAACATTCCATAAGCGGGGAAATCATTAATGGTCCACATCAAAGCAGCTTTCATCATAAAATTTTGTCTCCGAGCAATATCATATGTCAAGACACCACTCTACAACCTCTTTAAATCTTCAATTAAAGGTTATAAAAAAATATCAATACCAGTTGTAGGATTAGAAGGACGTGGTATCACAGCAGCTAAGAACATATAAGGTTTAGACACACATATCAGGAGGAAGATTGTAAGGAGTAACAATAACTGGCGAACAAGAATAAGGAGTAGATGGTGCTTGTATGTAAGGCGTAAATCCATCTGAGGATAATCCAAGTCTTACATTGCGTGGATCTAACGCAAAATCAGGATGCATCTGATCAAAGTGTTTACATGCCTGACCATCAAACGGATGTCGCAAGTCACCTGAATTTCTTCTATTCTCATAATGCCCCATCATCTTTCCTGCAGTTTGTATTGATGCAAACATTCTCTGCAATCTTGATACAATAGGTAGGTAAAACATTGCTTACCTTGGAATTGACTTTCCCCTACTTACCCTAGAGTTATTCCTTTGGTGATACATTGATCGTTGACAAAACTTACATTCAACTAAGTTAGCATCATTTATATCAAATTCATTGTCATAATACAACATTCAACCTTTAACACAACAATCAATCCTCTTGACACATAATCCTAACTTTGACACTAACCGTTTAACACTGTAATAACTTTACGGCAAATAATCTTTAACAGGTGTTGCGTCTAGCATCATTTTAGTCATCAAATCTTAAGTTAAATCAGGAACATCAAATAGAGACTTCAGACCTAATAGTCTAATACACATTGATAACTTTGAGTTTGGAGATCCTTCAAACAACAGTTTATTTGTATCTTTCAAAAGATCATAAAATCTCTGAGCTTTTTCATTTGGAAGTCCATCGGTATCATCATATTGATCTTTATTGAATGACAAATTAACCCCAACAGCATCAGAAATCATATCATTCATCACCTCAAAGTGTTGATACACCTAACATGTTAGTACTACTTGAAGGACCTATGTTATTCTCCACATGTGTACTAGTATTTGGTGTCGTCGGAGACTCTTCCCCATGATTAGTCCAAATCCAGTAGTTAGACATAAATCCATCTGCATATAAATGCACTCTTATTTCATCTTCACTCTTAAATTGTTTACATCGACATAAACAACATGGACATCTCATCCCCCCTTCATCTTCGACAATTTTCTGTACTCTCGCAAAATTGAGAAAGTCTTCAACCTTGTTAGCAAAATGTTGTTTAAGACATTTCCTTCCAGGAAAATTCCTATCGTACATCCAACTACGGTCTATATCCATATATGTGTTTATATATATATATATATATATATATATATATATATATATATATATATATATATATATATGTTTGTTCCGAAAATTAAATAAATATATAAATTATGTGTGTGTGTGTGTGTGTGTGTGTATATATATCGATGTTTAATATATTTATTGCTTTATTTTCAAAAGCATTATATATAAATTTTGACATACTTTATATGTCAATTAAGGAGCATTTGCAAACAATATAATAAATTATTATCAAGACTATAATTATATAAACCAAAATAAAATTTAAATGATGTTTAATGAAATTTTTCATAAAAAATAACTCCTTATATATAAACAAAAATAGAGACTGTTAAAGTATATAAATTTTTTGTACGAACTCAACTACAACTCTTTTTAATAACTAACAACAAATATTAATATCATCAATTTTAATAATGTTTTTTAAAAAATAGTTATATTAAAATCAATAAGTTTTACATGTGTTTCAAATTCTCATTTATCATATATTATGTAAACAACATAATTTCTATTTTTTTTTTAAAAAACAAATCTATAATAACATTTCAAATGACGAGTTTTTTATATATTTTAAAAATAATATAAATATATTTATAATATCACATATTTTACTAATCTATATTTTAAATGTATAAAATATTAACATGATATCGGGTAGTGTCTCACTTGAAGTTTTCACAGAGCTGAGAACTCTTCGAAGTAAACACTATATCACCACTGTCAAAATAAAAATTTAATAATATTCATTAAATAAATCACTTCAAATAAAAAAAAAATAAAAAAATAAACTAAATATATATATATAATCTTACCAAAGTTCAAGATAGTGAAGAAAAAGCTTGGAGAAATAATTTTTGTAGAGAGAATGTGGAGAGAAAATTTAAAAAGAAAGTTTAGAGAGAAGGTAGAAGTGAAAAATGATAAGAGGAGTGAAGTGATATTTATAGAAAATTATTGATCCTTTGTGGCGGCCAAAGCAGCCACAAAATTCAACGGTACATGGACATTTGTGGCGGCTTTAACGGTCAGAAAATAAAGAATTTGTGGCGGCCTGAGCGGACACAAATTGCAACTGAACAATGGGCATTTGTGGCAGCCTTTGCAGCCACAAAGAGCAACAAACCAATGATTTTGTGGCGGCTTGGGCGGCCACAAATGACTTGCCTTTTGTGGCAGCCTTTACCCTCACAAATGGTTGATTTTGTGGCTGAAAAAACTCTCACAAAAGACTCCAATTTTAGCTAGATTTTGTGGCTGAAAAAACTCTCACAAAAGACTCCAATTTTAGCTAGATTTTGTGGCGGCCTAAGCCCTCACAAAATGACAATGTTGTGATTTTGTGAGGGTTTAGGCAGCCACAAAATCCAGCTAAAATTGTAGTATTTTGTGAGGACTTTTTCAACCACAAATAAAGACAAATTTGAATTTTTGTATTTGTGAGGGTTTTTCGGTCACTAATTTGTGACGTTTTTTTCGACCCTAAAATATTTGTAAAATTGGCCACAAAATGAGTGTTTTCTTATAGTGTATTTTTTTTTCTACTAATCAAAGAATAGAAATGTTAATAGTAAAAAACAAAAAAAAAAAAAACAAATGGAGAGTATAAAAGAGAGGAACAACAGAGTGTGCAAAAAAAAAGGTAAACTCAAGGCTGATTTTTTAATTTAGTTGTTGTGTGATTTTAATGAGTACTACAATGTGATATATTATATATATATATATATATATATATATATATATATATATATATATATATATATAAGTGTTTTCATAAGAATACAATTTCGCTTGTGGAAAAAATGTATAATTCAAAATTTATGTGGTGGACATAATTTTCTTTGATACAGAAAACGCAAACTTCGTTGATTGTGGGCGGATGAAACGTATCTAATTTTTTAAAAACCCACATGTAATAAACTTGTAGGAAAGAAAAATAGAATACTATTATTGTATTAACAATTGGTTGTTATTCATTTATTATTTTATAGAAAAATTGTGTATTTGATGATTGTGGAGATTTTATTTGGATCAATAAATCTGTATCAAAAATCTATTTAAATGGGAGCACGATGGAGAGAAGAGAACTAATGCTAGGCTAACACGTAGAAGATCAAGACAATAAAATAAATTGGTTATAATCTTCGAATAGATTTTCCTTTAAAGAAAATGTAACAACATATGTGAATTTTGAGGAAACGAATTGTCTAACTTTAGCGTGGGAACTGCTGACTTTTGCTCATTCTCCTCTATGAGATCCTTCGTATATTTAATAATGTGTCATGTGGCCAACTTTGTCTATTTCCCTCTTTTAAAATTAAAAAAAAAATACAACTTAAAAAAAGTTTTTTTCAATAACACTTATTTAAAAAAATTTACTAAAATATCTATTTTTAAAACTATACACTAAAATACCTTTTTTTTTAGTTATAAGTCTCCTTTGTAAATGTTGACTTCCTTAAGAAAAACTCGAGTTTACAATTTTTGTCCTTAAATTGAGTTTAAAAATTGACAACAAAATTGTCCAACTTTTTTTTTTAATTTTAAACAAGATTTCTTGGGCAGTTTTGTTGCTAATTAGAAACAAAAATTTTAAAAAAGCATTTTGAAAAACATTTTTTTGGACAATTTCTGAAAAAAAAAAAAAAAAAGAACTTTTGAACAATTTTATTGTTAATTTAAAACAAAAATGGAAGAATTTTTAAAAAAAAATATTTTAGTGTATAGTTTAATATGGGTGTATTTTGATAAAAATTTTCAAATAAGTGTTACTGAATAAAAAAAACTTTTTAAGTTGTATTTTAATTTTTTAATTTAAAAAGAGTGAGAGAGACAAAGTTGACTACATGACACATTATCGACTGTATTTTGCGCTGAAGTTAGACAATCCATTTTTCTGAATTTTGATAGTATAATATATAATATATAAATTACATTCTATAATTCCTTTTTTGAATATACATATTTAATTTTATTATTAATTTATTCATGTATTTATAGGATGATCGAAAAAAACGAATCACCATTCCCTGGTAATTGTAGGTTTCAAGACTCATTTGTAAATATAATTTAATTAGTTTTATTACGAATAATTTTTATTCTTTAGTTTATGACATTTAGTTCATTGTTTTGACTCATATGGTATGCAATGAAGTTCACTTTCACAAATATTTTTAGGTATTGATAAAGGAATATGATACAATTATGTGCGATGAATCGTGGATATTTTAAGATTTTTATTTTATTTACGTGAACAAAATTTTGAAAGTATTATAATTGTAGAGGTGACTTTTTTTCTTTGCTTAGGAAATATCGAATTTTCATTCATGTTCGGTCAACCATATATTTCATGACTTTTACCTAAAAAGGGAATATTTCATTTGATGCATAAATAAATATTTTCCACAATTAGTAAAGCAACATTATTGAATACAAATCAATTAAAAGATACACAATATGTGCATTCCTTTATTTATAAAATGACCATAAAATTAATATTATCTCTAGCTAAAATAATTTATTATAAATTATAATAGAATTTATCATCTCTTTTAAAATAAAATAAAATAAAATGATTGTGAAGCAAATTTTTTTTTTTAAAAGAAGAAAATAGTTGTCATTTTATTAGAATTAATATTTTTAAGTAATGTTTTGGATTAAAATTTGGACATTACAATTTTTCTTCTTCCTTATCTCTTTATTTTTGCTTTCGGATTCTTTATGTGTTATCTTTCATCATTTTGATGTTTTAACTAAAAGATAATGTTCTAATAAAGACTATTTTAAACCGACGAAGAAGATTTTAAAAACGATCAACACAATTCAAAATCTACTTTTGTGTTTTAAGTACCTTCATTATTTCGGGTTGAGTCCAAAATAGGAGTCTTAAGAGTTTTAGTTGATCATTCTCTATAAATAGAAGACGAGCGCATTTCCCAAGAAATCATGATTGCCACACCCTCCAAAAATAGTTAGCACCACGTTCCGTTTTGCGCTCGAGTGGACTGAATAGACACAACACTTATGGTGTTGGTGATATATCTTATCGACACTTCAAAAGATAAATACATGAATATTTCTTGAGAATATTCTTACTTACATGATCCATGTCTAGGGGCTTATTCCTCTCATGAGGATGATTTTAAAATATTTTTTTAAAACTTTATCCCTCGATTCTCCAAAGTTTACTTAGAGATGAGGCACTTAAATCTAATACTAGTTCATCAAGTATTCTACGGAGCCTAATGAATGAAAACCAAGAGATCAATAAAGTAGACTAAGGGTGGGCACATAGAGGGAGTGAATCATATTTATTAGACGTAGAAAGTGAAAGTGAGAAAAATATAAGAAATTGACGGGATTGAATTGTGTTAAACTTTTCCGTTCATTTTTTGAAATAAAGTATTTAACCCTTTAAAAAAAATAAAAATAAAGGTACGTAATAAAAGAAAAATTGAACACCAGCAACTTATGATGGTTCACTATCAACTCAATAGCTACGTCTATTCCCTCCAACCTAAAAGATTTTTCACTAGAATCAAGTTGATTACAATCTCACTAGAGTATAAAATTGTCAATTGACTATATCCTAGTATTCTCGAAGATTCTGACTTAGTACACACAAGCCCTTCAAGGTCTTAAGTCACAACTTAGCTAACTTTCAAATAAATAAGGTTTTTGTGTGAATACAAAGTTAACTCGAAATAAGAAAATATAAAAATGTAAATTAAAATATATAAGTGAATAATTTTCTCTAGAAAGGATTTTGAATGTAAGGTGACTTAGAATGATTTTGCAGTACGAATTCTCATAAGTTTGTCAATTTTCCACCACAAAAACTACTTTACTATGACACTTGAGTATCTTTTATAGTACTAGAATAATGCATTTAATTTTCTGATTGTTGTAGAAAACGACGCACACTACTTGAACGGTCTTATACTATTAGGACAGCTGAGTGAATTTCAAAATGACTCACTTAGCCTCTTTCATAACTTAATTAATACTGAAGTTTCCTATTCTAGAGGAAACAAGATTTTGATGACCAAAAGCTCCAATTAAAAAAGACACGTGAGTTCAACTTTTGAGCAATGTTTTTTGAAAAAAGTTGTTAGCCCATTTTCCAACTCTATAGTCCTTGTGTCTTTTTCACCTATAATCGCCCGTTGGATCTTTAGCTGCCACCCTAAAAAACTGTCGTGTATTCTTCTACGCACCATTCTCATTGTTAATTTTTAATCTCTCTTTCTCTTTCTTTCAACCTACCTTTTTCTGTCAAGTTTAGGATTTCCCACCTTGACCTTAAACTCCAAAATCTCTCTTGCCTCCGACAGCCATTTACAAATCCCCATCGACTAGCAGAATAAAAAAGTTGAGTTATAATTCTCCATCAAGATTTTTTTGAAACTACATATTATGTTTTGAAAGACAATACCAATTTAATGAATCAACTCAAATATTATTATTCCACTGAAAGCTTCCAAAATATAAGATTCAAATGTTCTTGAATGGAGTTCTGCATAACTGTGGGAGTGGGTAAAGTATGGGGCAACTCTTTAATTTTGATGAAGACAATGCATACTGTAGAGAGAGAAGACACAAACAAGAAAAAAGAAAGTGTGCCACGAGACTAACTAAAAACAAGCTTTAATCTTGATTCCAAACATTCTTATGATATGGCCACTATATAAATTCAATTTTATACACATGATCTTGGCTCTGAGGTCCATGGTGGAATGACAATTGACGGATGAAGATGATCTCTACTCCTAGCTCCTCACCTGAGAGTGTATCTGCACACACTCCGACAATCATGTAAGAATTTGTAAAAAAGTTAGAGGTTTTAGTGTTAGAACTTCAGTGCCCCTTTATGACCTCAAGGGCCTCCATTATATATTGGATCCTTCTTGGATTTCTAGAAGGTTTATGTTATTATCATTAGAGGGAGATACCATGATATTTAGATCATCCTCTGATGTAGGACGTATGTCCTTCTAATCATAAAATGCTGATTCTCATTTGTTAGTCGTAATCATGGCGTGATTGCCATAAAGTGACTCAAAATGCGGGTATAGGTGAATAATGATGTCCATCATCAGTGGTTTTCATTCTCGTCTATCTAGTGGTTATGATCAAAGGTCTAGGTGAGTTAGGGTTGACAACAATATTGAATTCCTTCATAGATGACAACTTGCCCTAGTTTCAAGAACCTTATCCGACATTATTGACTGGATCAGGTGGATCCAAAATTGCTCATTTCTTTTTTGGGCCTGGACTAAGATTCCTTGAGTATATATATATATATATATATCACACACACTACAAGAAAATCTTCGATTATCTACGGAATATTACCTACGGATATTAGTTTGTAGGTAAATTATTTAATATCTACGGAAAAACCGTGAGTAAATATGTTATTTAATAAATTAATTTTTTTTAATTGAATTCTACGGTTAGTCCGTAGATAAAATTAAAAGAATTCGTGGATAAAATTAAAATAAAATGTAATTCAACTTGAGTTTCTAAAAAGTTTTCGTATTTTTTTTTACCATTGATTTTCCGTAGGTAAATGAAGAATATAATGTTAAATTGTCTACAGATTTTCCGTGGGTAAAGTAAAAGTAATATTTTATTTATTATTATAAAAAAACTTATTAATTTTCCAATAAAAGTAAATGAGAATAAGTTAAGCTTGCTTCTCTCACCCTGTAACTCGTCGTTCTCACTCTCTCGCAAAACCCTTCCCTTCCCTCAGGACACCAACCAGATTACCGCTGCCGGTCCCGCCGCTTAGAGCTATCTGGCCGCCACTTCAAAGTCTCATTCACAGGTTCTCTCTTTCTCTCTGTAGTTCGCTCTCTCTCTCTCTCTCTCATTCGCCCTTTCTTGTTCATTCTCTCTTGTTCGCTCTCTGTTTCACTCTAGTCCGTTGTCGTTATCTCGTTTACTATCTCTAATTTGTTCTATTTTCATGATTATTTGTTGTGTAAATGAATGTTTATTAATTGATTTGCAAACCCTAACTAGATTTCATGACATATTTACAGCACCATGGATATACTCCAAAGTGATTACATTAGGGATTTCCTTTCTTGAGAAGAGCGCAGGTATGGAGGTTTGTGGTTTTTAATACACAAAATCTTACATATTTTGAAGAATAAGTTATTACTGAACATTTAGACCTTATGTAATATGGTATAATTAAAATCCAGTTCTAGGAAAAGACAACTGGAAATTGAAGGGAAAACAAAATTATTTTGAAACAAATTTCCTGCATTATTTCTCAGATGTTGCAATCACTTGATGCAGATCGACCTCCCAAGTCCAATACACCCTTTAAAATAAGGATGGACATGTTTTATCAAGTTTACAAATTACAATACCTTCCGTTCTTTCACAAATGACCGTACCCAACACTATAATGTCCTTATTTAGTTGTAATATGACTTAAAACTTGTGGCAGCAAAATTTATCTCCTATACATTTGCTGCTTCAGAAATTTGATCTAAACTGGATGCTACGTTTTGTTCAATTCAGTTATAAAATTGATATATTTTAGTTGTTTTTTATTCATAAAATTGGGGTTGGGTCTAACAACCCATATAAATTCGACTTATAACGTGAGGTGAGAGATGCTTTCCACTTATAAACATATTTCCAGCCATATCTCATCTTATGTAAGTGAGGTAATCAATCGCGCCGGAGCGGTGCGACGCGAAATACAAAAACGGCTGTTCTGGCAGTGATCGCAGGTCATGGGCCGAGATGCTTTAGTTCTTTCTTTTCTTACTTATTCCTCTTTCTTTTCTTTCTATTCCTGTTTTTTTTTTAAGTTTTTTGCCTCTGATTTTATATTAATCTTTTAGTTTTTGATTAAGACTTGGGAGTTTCTATTGGTATTTATGAATATTTCAGAGTTTGAGTCATTGTTTAGCTTTGGATAAAATATATGTTTATATAGTATTACTCACGTAATTTGTCCAAAAAAGTAGTGGCCATCTCGGTATCTGACTATCCCATTTTTCGGATATGGCTGCAACGCGAGGCTATCTAGGATTGACTACCTACTTAATGTAGATATGGTATTATGATTGCAATTTAAGTGGACTTATGGTATTATGATTGCAACCACTACAAAAGATCAAAAAAAAGAAACTTCTGTTTCTCAGGTACAGGGACGCAGTTGAGTTACTTAAGTGGCTGCAAAATGTTTACACTTTTGATTATGGTTTCTAATTCTGGTAATTGCTTTTTGATTCTGATTTGCTTCCTTTCTGATTTGCTTCTTTAATATTCTAGTGAAATTGACATTATAGATTTTTCCTTTAACATTATGGCCTTCTTAGTTTCATTGTGGCTCATGTGATTATTCAGGTTGTGTTCAAGGGCGACCTTTGAATTTTTAATTGGGAGCAAAAAACAGGTTTTACAATGAAGAAGGGATGCAATGTGGAGTGGAAGAGTTTGCATTATTATGCTGGGGAGGGATGGCAAGGTGTTCATTCAGAGAGTGACATATGGTTAACTATTTTTGGTCTTATGTGGATGTAATATATTCTGATGTGCCTAATGTCTTCTATAATAGATTTCAAGTACGTTTTATTCGATGAGTAATTAACCTTCCATCATTTTGTAAGTTTCAACTTTTTGCTGCATTTGTATATTTCCTGTGTGATTTATTATAGTTCGTTGTGGAATAAAAACTTATGAGATTCGTAGAAAAATAAGATGGCAGAATATTTTTTAAACGTGCTTGAGTGATTTGCACTTGGCTGAAATTCTATTTATACTACACTAACTTATTTAATCAATATGTTAGTTTTATTATTTTCATAGAGATTTTTGATAAAAATTAGTGCTATTTTCTCCTTTTTCTTTGTGTACTTCTCTTCACCCCCCTTCCCTAACTTATTTTGCATTATTAGTGTAGTCAAGCAAGTTTGCATTTTTTAAGCAATATGGTCTTACTGTGGACACACTGGTATTTATTTTGGAGTTTAGGACCTGTGTAGTTATTATATATATGAAGGCAGTATCATGCTTTTATTCAGGAGTTAATGTCGTTTCCTTTTGATTAGCCTTTAATCTCACATTATTGAGGAGAGTACAGAGGTTCTTGCCTTCACGGAATTGTTAAAATTTAAATTTTGTGTAGAGGTTACTAGAAACCAACCATCATCTTTCATAATAGATAATGAGTTTTTAGTAGGAACATATTTTAATGATTAAGTAAATAATGGAGTATGCGTATTGCAATCGTCCATAGTGATTTTTTCAGGTTTATTGAATAGGGTCTGGTTTGCTGGAATTAGTGGCAATTATCTATGTTTCTGTAATTAATTAATGTTATTCAGGAGTATGCCTTTTGCAATCGTGCACAGTAATATGTTACCTGCGACTTTTCTGTAGGTAATGTTACCCACGGAAAATCTATAGTAATGTTACCCACGGAAAATCTATAGTAACATTACCCACGGAAAATCTATAGTAATGTTACCCACGGAAAATCTATAGTAATGTTACCCACGGATACTCGGTGACTCACACTACCCATGGATATTCCATAAGTAAGTGTATCCCCACTGAATTTCCGTCGGTAAATATTTCTCTACGAGTGAAATAGCTATGAACTCGGATCCGTGGGTAGTCCGTGACTAATTCGACGTTACCTATGGAGTTTCCGTGGGTAAAGATAAAATCTGCTGTAGATAACAACCATTTTTCTTGTAGTGACATATCAAAAGAAAGAAGTTTTACAATGCGAGTGTAAGAAGGTTAAATCTTGACCATATAATCATATATGGATAATCAAAATTAGAAGAAAAAGTCATGTGACTTTTTTAAATGATCATGTTCTACTTAAATAACTCTTAATCTCATGACCATCAATATATTGTATTATCAAAGATTTAATTATCTCATTATCTTATTATAAAACTTCTCTTATTTAATATGCTATATATATGGGACATATCAACTGAGAGCACTATCTTGTTCTGAGTGATGAGAGGAAGAACTCACATTCACTCAATTACAATAAAAAAGTTGTGATTAGATTAGTCATTAAAAAAACATACGTCATATCCCAAATTGTTTGCCTCCTTCGTCTTGCTAGTGGGCAGACTCTATTTTTCCCCTTTCAGACATTCACATTTAATCCTAACCAAATATTCATTCTTAATTTGCGTTCATGTTTATATCACAATATTTGTATATTCAATTTATGTTGTAGGTGTAAATAAGTCATTCTTACTCTACCAAGTTAATAGTAGTTTTTTAATATGTATTGTAAGAATTTTTTGGCCATAACTTTACTATAGAAAAAGAGATGGCAAAAAGAGGTAAGATAGACAAGAAATCTATTATTTTATAATGATGAAGCATTTGTATAAACAATATTTTTTTTGCTTTTCTATTTCTATCCTTGTAATTTATAGTTAGTTTCTTTTGATCTATTTAATTATGTGTTTTTATTTTATTTTTGTCTTTGCCACGTATCAACCACTATCAAAAACCACTATCAAATGTTAGATGTGATGTTATTGAGATGACAACTCAATACCACATGACACCAAAATCCTATGCGGCATGCCACAACAACATGACACATCATCAAATTATGTCCATATGTTCAAATGGAGGATCAAAATCAAAAGAGTCTCTTAATGTAGAGATGAAATTAAAATAAAACTTAAAGGATCAAAATCAAAACATACTCAAATGGCAAGAACGAAAATCAAGTATAACTTGGAATAAATAGAGACATAATTTCATGCAAGATATTTCTTTATTTATTTATTTATAGGAAATGCAATATATTCTTTTATAAAAACATGAAATGTGGGACTGAACTGTTCAAATAAAATTATTGAATATCAAAATCATTTTTTTTTTTTTTTTAGAATTCATTAAAAATATAATGGCTAAGATTATGTTTTAGATTGTGCTAATGGAACTTCTTTCTTAAATTGATTATTTTCTTAGAGTGTAGACTTCTCCCCCTGCCCAAAAGCAGTGAAGATTTTCCACAAGGATATGTAACAGCCACCTCCTCAAGGGAATTTGTGATAAAGTAAGAGTGCCCAATCTCTTAGATTTTTCATTCACGGCGGGTATGAAAGATGCTCATTCTCCTACATCCCATTTTCCTTTTTTCCACCAACCTCTCTCATCTCACCCATGCAAAGCGCATGACATTGAGAAGTTATTAGTTAGTTGGTTTCTCTTCCTTTTCCTCCATCCACATCAGGATATATGCAAGACAAGATGATAGATATTTTAACATAAAAATTGAGTGGAATCCTATTCTTTCATTTTTTTTTTTCATTTAACTTATTATTTATTCTTTGAGTTAGCTCCACCTTTAATCCAAATCCACTCAATAATTTATTTGGTATCGCATTGAGGACACTAGTGGACACCGCATTATGCAAAAGCCAGTTTGTCTTCCACTCGTATCTTTGGGCATTTAGACTACGCATTGGCTCACATATGACCCTTATTCGATGGACCTAATAATAGGATGACCAAATAAATATATGACCCTATAATTTATCTGTCATATCATTAAATATATTAATTTTTATTATAATTATATTTTTAAAGTCACACATATATAATTTTTAGATATAATTATATATCAGTATAAAATAGTTAAAAATTAGTTATGATTAGATAGAAATCGATTATGTTAGTTACAGTATAATCATTATATACATACAAATATATCTTATCCTAATTGTATCATTTTTTTTTATTTCTATCAATTTCAAATTAAATATTTTCCTTAATTATTTATTTTTCTTTGAACTCAACGATACTTCTAAACAATAATCAGTTGTAATATTTTAAAAGATTTAAATTGATAAAAGACGATAATTAAACTTAAAGATGTGAATAACAAATAATGACTTGGAAAGATAGCAATCAAATTTCAAATGATCATTGGATGTTTCTTAGCTCTCCGGTTTGATTGGGCCAATAAGTAAAATCCCACAAAAAAAAAAAATATTTCAGGCTATATTTAAATTTGAATTCATTTTAAATAATTTATTTTTTCATTAAAATTTATTAACTACTTGAATCTAACTACTTTTGATTAAATAATTATTGAGTTTTATAATATTAAAGTGACAATATATTTTATTAGTTACATTTTAATTTTAATTTCTGAAGTTGACATGAAAAATGACAATTTAAAATTAATATTTTTAGATATACAAATAATTTAACAACTAAAAAATCTATATATTCTAACCGAATATAGGGTGGTTTGACGGCTTGAGCATAGGAATTAACTGGTTCATAGTGAGGTTGAGGGAGGGTTCTACCCTCACCAATAACATTAATACAAATATTTATTTTCAATTAAAAAATTAAATTCAAAACACACACATACACTGATTTATTTCGGTGAATATATACATATCAAATGTATTTTTTATTTATAAAAACATTATATTTTCCTAAAATTTTAATTAATTAATATTTGTTTAAGAAAAAGAAATCATATCTCAATTTTTTACATTTCGTGAGATTAACAAACAACAACTTTTATCAATGGAAGAAACTAAGAGGAGAGATTAAATTCCCACGACATAAAGAATTCCCATTTAATATACCACGCATCTAACATATGATTTACTCACGCCAAAGGAACTTGTGGGAAAACAAAACTGAAAAACATATAGCAGCTTTTTATGTGTTAACTTACTTATTCCGTGCTGCGATTCATTTCACCCGATAATTTGTTAACCTTCTCACTCAACCGAAAAACTCAGACTGATCTTTCACTTCTGGAAATTAGATTAGCACACTTTTTCCTCAACAAATGTAACCCAAACAGAAATATAAATTTATTTCATCACAAACTACATATTATTTTACTGTTTTACTAAACAACAATATTTAAAAAACCGAACAGATCGACATCAACCTTCAAGTTATGATTCAACCGTTTTAAACCAATTGAATGGAAAGTTAAACCATTAAATAATCGAATCATACACAGCGGTGATTCAGAGTTTTCAGTTTGGTTTTAAAAACATTATTATTAAGAGGTTTCAACTTTATACAATTTTTCAACCCGTCTCCAAAAAGGAAAAACTAAAAAGAAAAGAAAAATAAACATACAAATATAAAAAGCACGTTTGACAAAAATCAAGGCAGCTTGGGTTGGATGAAAAACCCAGGCGCGGGACTCGCACGTGGGGACCTGATAGGGAGCCCGTTCACCTGTTTCCCGTTATTATCGTAGTAAATTACGCCCGAGAAATCCAACGGCTCACACTTGTCCCCCATCAAGATTGTCTTCTGCCACAACCCACCATCTCCCCATTCCTCCTTCCCATGCCGTTTCTTCTTGCTCTTATTCCTCATATTCGCAATAAACGGCAGCGTTTTGAAGCTAATATTTTTAAGCAGCTTCTTCGGCGACTTTATTTCAGTTTTCCGGTCCTCCCTCGTTGGAGCCGCCTTCAGCTTCAACGGCAACCGACTCGCTCGCTTTGCGATCACTGTCATCAGCGCCGTTACCGTGATGAAGAAACCGTTAACTTTTTTCTTAGACGCTTCTCGTGTTGTTAGGTCGGCCATGCTTTTTTGAAACACTGAGGTTTTCATGGAGTAAGAGAATGTGAAAGGTTACGGTATTTATAGTGGCAGGATTCTATGCTTCTTTTAGTTGACTTCTTCTGTCCATTTTTTCTTACTTATTTATTTGGTTTTGCTTTTAATTTATTTGTTGAAATGAGTTACTCCTTCCTTCCATTTACACAGCCAATAACTTATTTATAAAATGTACTTATTTAAAAAAATTTATTTATAGAAATATTTGTTTCAAAATAAATTATAATTTATTTTTCACTATTATTTATATTTTAATATTATTTGGATTATTTTCAAATCAATACATTCCCCTTTATATTTATTTTATATTTATGATAGTGATGATTATATTAATATCTGTAAATTAAGTATTTAAGGAGTGATATATTGTGAAATTGAGAAATGTGAGTATTTGTTTTAATTCAAGAAAAAGACGCGTCAACATGATTCCATGAATACAATTTTTTTTCTGCGCTTTAAGAAATAAAGAGCAAAATGATATATATCTTATTCTTTCTTCATTGAAAAATAAATATGTGATATTTTCCTCCAGAATACTATATTTTCTATTCTTGGGATATTTCCATCTATCAATTAATTAATTGCGTGTCTGATACAATTCAAATTTTGTCATTTGGAGATGTGTTACCATTTTATTTAAGATGCCGAAATTTAATGATTTATATATGTATACATGCATGTAGATGTATATATATCTATTCAAAATAAATGATGATGATATTTTTTGTTTTTTACTTAATTTTAATTTTAGTGGCTAAAATATTAAAAGAGTATTGTTATAAATTAAGATACCCCGACTCCACGAATTGTACGAACGCGTTTCAAAAAAAACACAGTTCTACGAAAAATAGATAAATCATGCGCTGATTGTCTCCATCTCCAAAATTTCTTTTGAATAATAGTTCTATTTGCGCAGCTCATGGTCGTTGATAGAAGCCTACATCAACACCGTTCTTGTTTTTTTATCTAATTACTGCAAGAACCATTCTCCGTTGTCGTCAATTGTTCTTGATAACAACCGATAGTTGCCTCCATCGTCACTGTTGTCTTCGTTGTTGCTGTTGCTCCTTTAAGTCGCTGCCGTTATTGTCAGCAGTCACCACCGTCACAACTATCATCGCAACACCTAAGAATTGGTTGCTGCCACAACCACCTCGGAAAAATCACCACAAACGCACTTCTAAAATACTAGTATCTGAGTAACTAAATGACCAATAATTACAAAGATTTGTGTTTGGGAAATATCATATAAAATAGAGCAACAAAGATGTACCAAACAGGACCCAATACAACTACTCCCCCAGACTATCATGCTTGTTTACAACAACAAAACAGAGAGGGAGAAAGTGCTTCACGGTGGTAAGTGGTAACAACGTGGGATTGTATTTGAGGTGTACACTTTCATGGTTAAATCGGTCATTTCAAATTAAATTTGTTTCCGTGCCATCAGCTCATTCGTGAATCGTGGGGCATGCACGAGATTTGTCTCGTAAACTTTAGCATTTTCCATTTTAAAATCTATTGTCTTCTTATCTTATTTTGATATTTTTCGTGATAGTTACATTTAAAGGAACTGTTATAGATTTATATGAAAAATAAAAATTTTATTTTATCAAAAAATATCAATAAATAATTTTACTTGACTAAAATACATTAGATTTTAATATTTTTAAATTAAAACACATATAAATATTTTTAAAAATTAATATTGTTTTAATAATATTAAATTAATTGAAAAATTATATTATATAATATTCATGTAACGATGTTATATTAAATTTTTAATAATTCGTTTTAAATTTTCATTGATCCTTGTTGGTTACCTCTCTAATTAGTTGTTTAAATTTTTATTTACGGACAGTAATATTTTTAAGGTTGACCTTTTTGAGGCCGATTGTCATTGAAATCGCTTTTCATAAAGGACGATAAATTTAATGATAAATTTAAAAAAAATATTGAAAGTTTCGAAACTTTCACATTGATGTAAACTTCTGAAATTTTTGGAAAACTAGGTTTTCGGAACTTTCATCTTCAACCAAAGTTTCGAACTTTTTAAAACGAATTTTTATATATATAATAAAACGTGGGTGAGTTTTTTTTTTTATTAACTTCTAATCTCTATTTTAATTTTATAAGAACTATAAATACAATTTCTTACAATAAACTTTTTAAAATAGGGACTAAAGGTGAATAATTTTTCTAAGAACTAAAAAGTTGAGATTTTTTTATAGAGATTAAATTTTTTTTTGAAATTTCATAGAGACTAAATGTATTTCATCTTTTTTAATTATTAAAATTGCACTTTCCTTTTATTAAGAATCTAATTTCAACATTAGAATATGACCTCTAAAATATTTAATACGATCTAGTTGTTTGATTTATTTTTGACAAAGTTAGAGTGTGATTAATATCTTTTAGTTTTAACTTTCCAAAATAACGGTCCTCATTTACTTCTATTCTTGATAAAATGAAGAAGAAATTAAATTCTTGGAAAACTAGCACTCTCTCTTGCAAGTGAAATTACTCTTGCTCAGTCCTCCATTGCAATGCAAGCCTTCCCTAAAACATTATATTGACGATACCTATCTTGACTTCTGTTAGTGACGAGGCAAAAAAGATCTGCAGAGATTTTATCTGGAGAAGTAGCAATGAACATAGAAGGTGTTGTCTACTTTCATGGGAGAACATTTGCGAACAAAAGGCTGAAGGAGAGTTTGGTTTTAGAAATATGAAAACTTTAAATGAAGCTTTTATGTGTAAGCTTGGTTGACCACTTGTGGCTAATCCAGATATGTAAAAAAACTTATACTTTTGATGAAGACAAAGACCAAAGAACGTGATCAAATTGCAAGTTAAAAAAGAAGTCAAATAATTGAAGTAAAATATGGTCAAATATACTAGAAGTTTTATAATGAAAAGGTACATGATGCAATCTAATATTCTTATATTTCAAATGCACATGAAAACATTTCATTTTAGCATATGCATCAAAAGGATTTTCAAAGTGTCAAAAGTGCATGAACAATGTTTAAAAATAAAGATTTTGACAAAATTAAATGTTGTATTCGACTACAACATGTTGTAGCTGAATACAAGTGATAAGTTGTAAGACCCTTAGTTTTTAAATGTTAATTTATGCAATTTTAATATATTTTGTGTTGAATTATTGAGACATTTAGCCAATTTTACTTTATTTAGTGAATTAAGTACCAAAAATATATTTTGTTAGCGTTTGTATATATATATATATATATATATATATGTATGAGAAACCAAGAAAGAAAAAACAGAACTTGCTTCTCGCCTGCTTCCTTTTCTTTCTTCTTTCTCAGTTACAAGAAAACACAACACAAGTGTTAGTGTTTTTTCAAAAAAACTCAAAAACAAACCTCCACATTTCTTCTAGATCTAAGCCCTCTTCCGAGAAGTGACAGAAGGGAAAGTTGCTCATTGCCACGCTACAGTACTAGTGAGCTAGTTTTCGAAGCGAAGATGCGAGAGAAAATTTTACCGTAATTAATTGTGGTGCCGTAATCGGTTGTTAAAGCTACAACAGAGGTAAGGGCTCCTTCCAAACTTTTAGTTTGCACTTAGGACCTTATATGTGAATTTGTGGAAAATAAATTTGATGTGTTTGAGGTGTAGATTTGTGGAAAATGAATTTAATGCGTTTTATAGGTTAAATTGTGGAATTTGAATTTGATGTGTTCATAGTTAATATTATGAATTTTTTAGATGAAATTTATGTTGTAATTGTTGAAATTTAATTGAGGTGCTATATGTGTGTTGTGGAGTTTGAATTGATTAAATTTGATGTGTTTGAGTTACGTAATGAATTATTTTCAAATAAATGAGTTGGAACTGAAGTTGAAATTTTACAAAAAAAAAAATTTAAAGTTGTTAAAGTTGTGAAAAAGTTCAAATTTTAACTAAATTAAAGAGTTTGAGCAAAAAGTTAGATTGAAATTAAAATGGTTAGAGTTTAAAATGTTACTCTTTAATTACTCTTGGACTGAGTTTAAAAAGAAAAAGTTTAGAGTATTTGATCAACTCAAAAGTTTCGGTGCTTTAATAGTCGAGTGTGTGTATGTGTGATTTGGACAATATTTGTATTATTTAGTTTTAACTAAATAATATAGATTTATTTGGTTTTAAAAGTTTGGTGTGTGAGAAAGATTTAATTTTGGGAATTTTGTTGTGTTTGGATTAATTTTATTGTGAACAAATTGTTATAAATATTTATGTTTATGTAGTTAGCTCCTTGAGTCTAGAAAAGGAATCGAGACCGTTTGCACCGAGTTAGCGGTGAGGAGAACTCTGATATATTAATGTTGTTGTGGTGATTTATGGTTGAAAATTTTAGAGATTGAATATGGGTGATTAATGTTTGAAATTTTTGGTGATTCATGTGTTGGTGAAATTGATGTGTTCATAATTAATATTATGAATTTTTTAGAAGAAATTTATGTGTGAATTTATGGAAAATGAATTTAATTCAATTTATGTGTGGATTGAATTTGGAGATGTGATTTATGTCTGTTTGTGGATATTGAAATTGGTGTGAATAAATATGTTTGAGTATGCTCTGTGTTGTATCTGAAAAATCATTAGCGTTAATTGAGTATTAAAAATGGGGAATCTTTTAATAGTTGCATTTACTTAATGATTAT
The DNA here is from genome assembly GCA_002896215.2 of Cicer echinospermum. Taxonomy (NCBI): domain Eukaryota; kingdom Viridiplantae; phylum Streptophyta; class Magnoliopsida; order Fabales; family Fabaceae; genus Cicer; species Cicer echinospermum. Next base: position 30,034,120 of record PGTU02000001.1, read on the forward strand.
GGTGAAAAGAGTCAGAGTATGCTCATGCATTTCATAGTACATGGTGACCGCGATGGGGCCATGGTGATAGTGGTCACCGTGATGGGCCACATGATGATGCCATGTGAATTGTTGGTTCATCTTATCCTTGTGGAGATTGTCGCGTCGTGCTAATCTGTGAGAGATTGCATTCTAGAATGGGTTGATCTGTGAGCGGTTGCACTCTAGAAAACCGTGTTGGCCTGTGAGCGATTGCACTCTTGTATATCGTGCTGGTCTATGAGCAACTGCACGCTAGTAAATCATGCTGATCCGTGAGAGATTGCACCTTGGTAATTAGTATTGGTCTGTGAGAGGCTGTACAATTATGATTTACGCTCTTCGAGGAGGGTATTGGTTTGGAATTCCGGAATCATGCATTTTGGCATATACGCATTGCATTAGAGTGTTTGGCACGCGAGTTATGTTTGTTATACTATGATGATTGTATATACATATTCGATTGTTGTTGTAATTTTCCGTAGTTGCTTTGAGGTGTGAAGTTGGGTTGATTAAGTTTCGATGTACTTATGTGTCCATAATTGATATTATGAATATTCGACGCGTGATTAAGGTGTGAATTTGTGGAGATTAATTTGGTGTTAATTATGTGTTCATAATTGATAATATTAATGTTTGAAGAGTTAATTGATTCAGAGCCATTTTAGAACTGAAAATCTACATTTTCTCAGTTCTATTCGGCTATGACAGTGCAATTTGTCAAAACTTTATTTTTCAAACATTGTTTATGCATTTTTGGACATATGAAAAACTCTTTCGAGGAGTATGCTAAGACGAAAGGTTCATTTGAGCATTTGAAAATATAAGAATTTTGCTAAGTGTTATTTGTTAATTTCGGTTGGTGACCCTTTACAATTATTGTGGAAATTAGGCTTTGCCCTCAGATGATACCCGAGTTCATTCCAGTGATTGTTACCTTGACGAAGGAAATGTCGTTAGACTTCTTTGATCGAGACTCGCCGACTGCTTGTGGAGACTTATACAGGGAGGGTAGTGAAGACTTGTAGGAAAGCTGGGGCAGTATATCTTGTGGAACTCACTCGCGAGAAGATCGATTATCCGGTACCTTCCGGATTGGTGCTTGTGATGAGTGGAGCTTGGGAAGATGCGAAGGATTCCTCAGTTAGAGTTGAGGCGGAGGCCACCGTGGGAGCTGAGGATACAATGGTTAGACCAATGACTGGCGAAAAGGATAAGGGGTCAATGCCAGTGGAGCGAGAGATTGCATGACCATATAGGCAGGTCGAGTCAGAGATTCCTTTTCCGATGAATGATCACTTACCGACCATCACTAAATTATTGAATTGTTTTGAGATTCCAGCGCCGCTGAAGCCACCTATCTCGTGGGTGGATCTGACTTCTGAAGAGACTGATCTGTCTATGGATGTTGATGCGGAGGAGGTTACCTCGAAGATGAATATTGCGTCAGATGGGATTGTGGAGTGTGTGGAGGTCACCCATGTTATTGTAGTTGCTAGAGTATGATCAGATTAGTTTTGTTGTATAGAGACTTGATGTCTTTCTTTTGATGGTTGTACTTATTTCATTTCGGGATGACTGTAACTATACTTATACGGTCAGATGACTTCTGTTTTGGTGGGTCCATGTTTCATTTTTTTGACGTGACCATGGAGGGATTAGTATTTCTTGGAGCAGTACTTGTACAGGTGTTTGCCGAGAATACCCAAGGGTATAAGCGATGCTTGATAGGTCTCACAGCCTCGGTGTATTTTATATTTGAATATTTTGGTTTATCGCCTCAAAACTATTTCAGTTTGTTATAATTATGATGTAATTAATATGACAATTGTCGTTTGTGCTACGCTTTGGTATTTTATTAATTGTTTTTTTTATAAAAAAAATACACTCACGCTGTTAAAAATCGGGTTGTTACATAAGTTAGTAGCTAAAACTGAACATTTGTATTCGACTACGAGATGGTGTAGCCGAATACAAGTGTTAAGTCAATAACTAAAACTGATCATCTGTATTCGACTACGAGATGGTGTAGTCGAATACAAGTGCTAAGTCAGTAGCTAAGACTGCACATTTGTATTCAACTACAACCTGGTGTAGCGGAATACAACAACAAGTCAGTGGAAAAATTCATTCAGTTGTATTCGAATACAAGATTTCGTATTCAAATACGATGTTGAAATTTTGAATAAAAATTGAACGTTACAGAGGTGTATTCGACTACACACCAACTGTAGCCGAATACAACTGCGAAACAATGCAATTTTTCAATTCTGGAATGGTTTTGGATCATTGCATATGCTCATCAAACCTCTAGGAACGATGACCATTGATCTGAAGTGATGTCTAAGGAGTATAATTACCTCATAGCTTCAGGCTTAATATATAACACTTTTTTCAAATCCTTTAATCAATCCTACTACGAAACTTTGAACAGCTTTGAACAATTTTCTGAAATATTCTCAAAGTTATTTTTCATATTTCAAGTAATTGCAATACATTTTCATATCATTGAGAAATGTTCTCTAGTATACTTCAAATAATATTGTATTGATATCATTGTACAACTGTTAAACTCTTGCTCTTAGTCAATAACATTTTGCGGAAAAATCATTGAAGTTATTATATTGTTTGTCAAGAAAGTGGTGTACTTTCTTCAAGTAGTTTAATCTAAGATAGTGGTGTGCTATCTTAGGAAGTGTGTTAGAAGTTTGTAGCAGAGATCCTAGGGTGGAATTGGTACATATTCTAACAATAGTGGAGAAATCTCTTGTAGTGTGCAAGATGATTGGTTGTACCCTTGGTCATAAGGGGAACAAGGATAATATTGTTGTGTTCGTTATTTTTCTGTCATTTACTTTTTGTCAAACACTATCCTAAATTCACCCCCCCTAGATTGAAGATGTGCATAATCCTCTCTTTACCAAACTGTTGAATTGGAAAGATAGAATTGAAGTTATCATTTGGAACATGGCTCACGAAAAATTATTTTATTTGATAAATGTTTGGTGATAATATATTAAAACTTCGATCTATTCCAGTTTTGGTTAAGTGACAAGGATTAATTAATTAATTTTTTCTTCATAAATTTAAAATAATTGGACTATCATGAGATTGTGTTATGTATTTAGAATTAGTGTTTGAATTGTGAAATAAATGTAGAATCATGGTGCCAATTTATTGGAGTAGTTATTTAAATATGCAAATGATTATGTGAATATGGAATTATTTGTGTTTCGTGTGTTCTAAGTGTTGTGAATTAATGTATAAAGTTTAGAGTTAGTTGGGAGTGTTTAAAAAGGAAATGATTCTTTAATTCTGTGTTTTAATTGTTAAATTTATATTGATGTAAATGTTATTGTTTTTGAAGTCAATTATTTTGTTGTTGTTACTACTTGTAATTTACGAATAAATGATTGTGGATGTGTAATTAAGAGTAGGAGTTATGACACTCTAAACTTTTGAACTATGTTAAAAACCTTTTAATTATCTATGATTAAATTTGAATGACTATAATTATAGTTAGGTTTAATTGCAGTTTTGGTCCCCCTATTTTAGCTGAATCACGAAAGTAGTCCTTTCATATTATAGTTATCTTAAATAGTCAACTCTATGATTATGAAGGACTAGCTACCTCGTTGGCCGTAGTTTATAAAGGAGGCGACAATAACTCGTTGTTATTGTTGTTATAAATACTTGTTAATTTTATTTTTAAAATAGTTGAAACGTGTGTTAAACTATTTTGCTATTTTGTGTAATTAAATTGTTCAAGGGCATGTGTTGTAAATCTTATAGACTATCATTACCAAATATTGAAGATTATGTTGCATTTTGTAACATAAGTTGCAATGCATGTATATGCGTTAAAGTTAAATGTTCGTATATGGATACTAAAGCTTCTAAGTAACTTGCTTAAATAAACAAATGCATGATAATATTTTATGTGTGTACTATAATGTGTATGTTGATAAGTGTAACACCCCAAAATTTTAATATATATTATATATGTATCTTTTTAGTAATTGCTATTATTAAATTAATGATTATTCTATGTGTAAATAAATGAAATTAAATTTTATCACACTCTATTCTACCTAAATAATTATAATATTTATTTTTATTTAATTATTTTGACGTGACAATTACATGGGGACTATTTACGATGTCATTATTTCATAAATGGACATTTTTTTATTTGATTAGTTTCGATAATCATGAAATTGATGTGTTAGATATTTTTGTTTTATTTTGTTATGTGTGAGTGGTATTCTTGTCTTGCTTGATTTATTTTAGTTGATAAAAATATTAGTTGAATTATTTAATTAAATTAGAATTTACATAAGTTATATTGTTTGTTACTTTTATTTGCGACCAAATAAGTATTCATTTTAGGAGATATTATAGAGTTACTGAAACCAACCTTTATTTATAAGTGTTTTGAAAATATTTTTGGTCCATCCTATAAAAACAAAAATTAGTGACTTGACTCATTCTTTTACTCTCCTTTATGACAAGATTTTATGACAATTCATGGTGTTTTCTTGGCATAATGTGCATTAATTCATTTTAAACACTTTTAATTTATTTTTTAAAGGAAGATTATAAATTTAATTATAAGTTTTTTTTGTGCAATTAAGAGATGACACAAAAAGGCTATTGTCCTTTTTGTATCTCATGCATTCATCTCTTTTAAACTAAAATTATAATTTTATTATAATTGTCTACAAAAAATAATTCTATGAAAATTTTTGGTTTCTTAACTATTAGATAAAAAAATTAAAAGAGTGATGTGACAATCTCTAATTTATTTATTTAATTAAAATTAGTACGTGACACCCTTCAATATATGGTGAACTCTATTAGTTAATTCAAATTAACTCATACATATAAATACACATGATTTCAATTGGCTTTGTAACAACCTAATAAAATTAAAGAAATAGTAATTATTGGTAGTATAATGTTGAAATTAAGTGCACTTCAATTTTATACAAGAAATCAATGGTAATAGTGCAACGTAAATAGCTTATATGTTCATACATTTCCATTAAGCAGCTTGTTGTCACACCTATTTGTCATTCGTACACTCTCAAAATAATTTTCTGAGTCGTAAATTCCAATATCTATCGGTGTTGAATTCATTACTACCTCATGAGCTATTTCTCGTGCAAATTTAGAGGTGTTAAGAAAGAAAGCGCTTAAGGTAAGGGTTTTTCCCCATGCAAGGTTAGGCTAGATATTAAATTAATAGTTTGTAAGATATTGATATATGTCTTGATGTCTTAAAAGAAAAATATTGATTTTTAATTGCCTTAAAGAATTTAACTATAACATTTTATTTTTATGAGTAATATGTTTGCTTTGATAAACTTAATTATAAATTTCGATTTTTTATTATTATAACATGAGTAATATGTTTGATGTCATATATTTGATGTAAAGTTATTATTTGTGTGTTGTTTATGTGTACTTAATTATAAAGTTATGATTTTTATTATGATCTCATGAGTAATATTTTTTTAAGATATCTTTTATTTAAAGTTTCAATTTTTGTGCTATTTCGTTTTAAAGTTTTGATTTTTAAGAAGTCTATATGAGTCTCGGGAGAATTGGTGAAAAGTTTTAATTTTAATTATGATAAGATGATTAAGTTGATTTTTGTGACGTGTTTAACGGCAAACCTTGATTTGTATGATTAAATAACAATTAATCGGAGAAAATTTATAATAGAAGAAATAAAATTTATATTTGTATGTGTTATTCGTTATTTGAGTTTTGAGTTCTATCAATAACACGTTGTTAATCCAATTTTATAGGTTGTAAAATGAAAGTTATAACTGTAAGACATTTATTCACGTGTTTGTGTGTTATATATTTGGGATAACAAATTATTGACTCTTGATTGGAAGCGTCCATGAGAATAAAACTTTGATGTCATATGCGATCAAAATTTTATCTTGAATATTTTATATGTGTGGTTGTCTAAGTGGTATGGTTGGTGGTTTGTGTTTTAAATATTGTTATCTTTGTGGTTGCTTAAGTGGTTGGTGATTTGTGTTTTAAATATTTGTTATCTTTGTGGTTGCCTAAGTGGCTAGTGATTTGGGTTTAAATGTTGTTATCTTTGTGGTTGCCTAAGTGGCTGGTGATTTGTGTAAGACCCATAATTTTAAAGTATACTTTTATGTATTTTTGTGTATTTTGGATATTGGCTCGGAGGCTTTTTAGCCAAAGTTATTAATAATTTGGAGTTTATATGATCAAAAAGATATTTGATGCCGATTAGAATTACTCGTCGATGAATAAATTAAATTAACTGCGGTGAATCTTTTACGAAGAATTTAATGTGTTACGGGTGAAATGGTAATTTTAATAAATATCTAGATATTTGTTAAGTTATATTTAATATATATATATATATGGTTGTTTAGAGGGAAAAAGAAAGGAGATAGAAAAGAAAGAAAAGGAAATAGAAAGAAAGGAAATTAGAAGGAAGGAAAAGGAAAAGAAAAGAAACATTACGTCTTCTTCTTCCTCTGCCTCGCAACATTCCTCTTCTCCCCCTTTTCTTCTTTCATTGGTTTTGCTTTATTTTCTTTCTTTGGCTTCAAGAATAGAAACCCAAGGATTAGTGGGTAAGAAAGCAAGGATTTCTCAGCTTCATACTTCCTCGTTGTTTCGAAAACGAAGAAAAACGGTGTTAGGGATTTCAAAACCGTCAAACACAAACCTCCCCGTTTCATTTAGATCTAAGCTTCGTTCCGCGAAGAGATAGAAGGGAAAGTTGCTCACTACCACGCTACGGTGTTAGGGAACCAACTTTGGAGGCGACGTTGCGAGCGGAGATTTTTACCGGATTTACTCGCGGTACCGTAATCGAACGTAAAAGCTAACGTTAAGGTAAGGGCTCCTTCCAAACTTCTAGTTTGCATTTAGGGACTTATCTGTGGTTGTGTGGAAAGGAATTTGTTAGGGTTGAAGTGTTGATTTGGGGAAAAATGAATCTAAGGCTTTATGGGTAAAATCTTAGAGTTAGGTTTTGGTTATATTGATGAATGTTTCGGGGAAAATGAATTTAAACTCATTTATGTATGATTTTGAGTAAATGAAACTTGTTGTGTTTGAGTGGTGGATTGTGTTGATTTGTGTTCGTCGTATTTGACGTATTCTTAATTAATACTGATGAAATTTGACATGTGTATGGTTGGATTTTGTGGAGAAATGAATTGATATGTTTTGGTGTGAATTGTGATTTGGTTTTGATAATATGTTTGAGTTGTGTTCTGAGTGGAATTTGAAAACCATTAAGGTTAAACGAGTATTAAGAATGGGGAATCTCTTAATATCTTGTTTACTTAATGTGTGTTTGCGAAAATCGTTTAGGTTAAACGAGTATTAAAAATGGGGAATCTCTTAATGTCTTGTTTACTTAATGTGTGTTTGTGAAAATAGTTTAAGTTAAAACGCGTATTAAGAATGGGGAATCTCTTAATGTCTTGTTTACTTAATGTGTGTTTGTGAAAATAGTTTAAGTTAAACGAGTATTAAGAATGGGGAATCTCTTAATGTCTTGTTTACTTAATGTGTGTTTGTGAAAATCGTTTAAGTTAAACGAGTATTAAGAATGGGGAATCTCTTAATGTCTTGTTTACTTAATGTTTGTTGTGAAAATCGTTTAAGTTAAATGAGTATTAAAAATGGGGAATCTTTTAATATTTGCATTTGCTTAACGATTGTTGTGGATGGAGTCAGTGTATGCTCATGCGTTTCATTTTGGTAAATCGTGCTGACCCGTGATAGGTGGCACCTTGGTAAACAGTACTGACCCGTGATAGGTGGTACGTTTACGATTTATGTTTTTGGTAAATTGTGCTGACCCGTGATAGGTGGCACCTCGGTAAATAGTACTTTGGCCTGTGATAGGCGGTACGTTTACGATTTACGCTTTACGCTTTTTCTTTTAGTAAATCGTGCTGACCCGTGATAGGTGGCACCTCGGTAAACAGTACTGACCCGTGATAGGTGGTACGTTTATGATTTACGCTTTTTAGTAAATCGTGCTGACCCGTGATAGGTGGCACCTCGGTAATTGGTACTTTGGCCTGCGATAGGCGGTACAATTATGATTTATGGCCCTTCAAGGAGGGTTTTGGTTTGGAATTCCGAGTCCATGCATTTTGGCATATACGCATCGCATTAGGGTGCTTGGCACGCGAGTCGTGTTTGATTCAAGTTTATGATTGAGTGTTTTGAATTTAAGTTGTCGTAGTAAATGTGTTGAAATTGCTAAGTGTTATGTATTGATTATTGCGTGTAAGCGTGATGGATTGCAAAACTATTTCGAAACCCAATTTGTCGTGGTGATCGCGTAGGAATTGCTAAGTTTAAGATGTGGAATTGTGTATGAATGATTTTGAGTTAGTTTATGTATTTTTGGAAGAGTATGCAGGGAAATCGATTTCCCAATCGATTGGATGAGTTACAGGGACTTCCGTAATTTGACATAATCGATTTGCCAATCGATTTTATAATATGTTTTTCAAAACCATTTAAGAAATCGATTTGGAAATCGATTGGCATTAAGTCAGGGGCTCAGCTATTCATTCAATTGATTGCCCAATCGATTGAATTAAGCCCAGAGTTCAAATTTCACTAAAAACCTTCAGGAAATCGATTGACATTAAGTCAGGGGCTCAACTATTCATTCAATTGATTGCCCAATCGATTGTCCAATCGATTGCCCAATCGATTGAATTAAGCCCAGAGTTCAAATTTCACTAAAAACCTTCAGGAAATCGATTGGCTTAGTAGAAATTCTTATTTTGAGTTAGATAACATATTGCTCAATTGATTTATCAATGTCTTGGTCAGTTATGTATTACTTGATGGATTGAGAACTTTATTTTGATTTCATTTTTAATTGGCAAGCATTATATGAACTTTTAGCATATGGAAAATCCTTTTAAGGTGCATGCTTAGTTGAAAGGTTATTTTGTGCATTTAAAAACTTAAATGTTATGTGTTAACTGTTAATTTCGGTTGGTGACCCTTTACAACTATTTCGGTTGGTTATTTTGTGCATTTAAAAACTTAAATGTTATAAATTATAAATTATAAATTATAAATTATAAATTATAAATTATAAATTATAAATTATAAATTATAATTATAAATTATAAATTATAAATTATAAATTATAAATTATAAATTATAAATTATAAATTATAAATTATAAATTATAAATTATAAATTATAAATTATAAATATAATTTATAAATTATAAATTATAAATTATAAATTATAAAATTATAAATTATAAATTATAAATTATAAATTATAAAATTAAATATAATTATAAATTATAAATTATAAATTATAAATTATAATTATAATTATAAATTATAAATTATAAATTATAAATTATAATTATAAATATAAATTATAAATTATAAATATTATATTTTATTATTTTATTTTATATTTCTAAAAATAATAACTTTTTAGTGTAAGTATTTAAAAAATAATATTTGAGCTGTTTTTACGTATATATGCGTGTTGATAATTAATGTGATATTTTCTTGTGCATTTTAGTTATGTTAAATCCACACATAGTTATATATTAAATTACTTCTAACTAAATCTAATTTAAATTATTCATTTTCTAAATAATTATCTTAAATATATTATATATATTTGAGAATACCTTTTGATTATAAAAAAAAAAACACATTTTTGGATATTAAAGGGCTATATAAATGCATATATTAGTAATTGTAGTAATAAATATGAATATGAGAGTTTAGTTATTACTAATTTTTAAAAGGTTAATAATTTAAATTTATTTATTTTGTAAAAATATTGATCTTGAAATATTAGTAATGTTTTGAAAATGAAATAGTGCTTAAAAAAGTGTTGAAAATAAATTTAAATAAGTATTGACTTGGTTTTAATAAATAAAATAAAGGAATAAAATGAGATATTGGAATTAACACATGTGTTGTGGCCAATGTATGAGTAAATGATATATTAGTAATTGTAGACTTAAAGTAAAGAAGAAGTTGTTTGACATTTTTCACTAGATGTCTGAAAATTGCAACAACAAAACAAGTTACACTGGGATTAAAATAGATATGGCCAAAGTTTATGATAAGGTGGATTCAGAGTTCCTTAGAAAAACTCATCATAGGTTTTCCATCAAATCTTATAAACGGGAAGTCATCCTAGAGCTTTGCCCCTTAGAGTGTGAAGAGTGAAAAATACAAAAAAAGAGGGCTTGAATTATATTTTGTTAAAGTAAATAGATAAAGTAGAGAGACACAACCATATTATCCCGATTCATCGATGACAAGGTAGTTATGTTTATTTCCTTCACTCTGAAAAATTTAATCCACTAAATCAATTCATTCACCACAAGCCCACTGGAAAACCTACAAGTCAAGCTGACAATGTTCATATCTTCTCAACCTTCTAGCTTAGTGAAGTTAAGATGATGAGCACAACATCGACTATTGGGCTTGATTACAAGAAAATGATTTTAGGTTTTCTGAAAAGCTTTCACAAGAGAATATTACACATGTATGCATTGACTTTGGTCCGATGATTTTCAATTTAGAGATGATAAAAGGCTTTGAATATTCAATTTAAATTGAATACAGTCGTTGGACACATTTCCCAAGTATCAGATATATTTTAAAGCAATTAAACACATGTTTATATTGTTGTCCCTAACGTTCTTGCTTTTGAGTCTGATGGAAAACATGAATAAGTGAGTGAATGAGTTGTGAAATGTCAGTTGGTACTATTTCAAATCAGAATTATGCAGAGATTTTTGCAGAATATTGTAAATACAATGTACTTGCGTCCTTCCTCATAACTCATCAATATGGAGATCAATCTTGAGTCTGTTTTCCTCATTTGGGCATTCAGCTCAAGTTATGGGTTTCACCATTGATTTGAGCAGTCTTGATACTCTTTAAATTGTGGTATGGACTGTGAAAAATGATACGTTTTAATTATGTCTTTAAAAGAGAATAACCATAATGTTCTTTTGTAAAACTAGAATATTCTTCGTTTGTGTTTTGAGTGAGTGTTGGACTGAGAGCTTTTGACAGCTGTTTGGTGTCAGTCTTTTTCTACTTTGTATGCAAGCTGCATTTCTGCAGAGATGTAGCATCCGTGTCTTATCCTTGATATCCTAGTTGTACTTGTTTCATTGATGTTTTCGTTCATCTTGACCATCAATCTGGAGGTACATCTTGTTATGGTTTTTGATGTTTTGATTTGCTTCTTTTAATCTTTTGGGAAAAGTTGTCCAAAATGTTGGTGTGTGAATATAGTAGATACTTTTGCAAAATCTTGGTTTTACTAAATTGAAGGCTATAAAAAACCAGAACGACTTTCGTTTTTCCAAACTGCTTTTTTAATAAACCAGAATAATCTTCGTTTTTCTAGACTGCTGTTTTTAATAAACCATAATAATCTTCATTTTTCTAGACTGGTGTTTTTAATAAACTAGAATGATCTTTGTTTTTCTAGAGTACTGTTTTTAATAAACCAAAATGACCTTCATGTTTCCAGACTTCTATTTTTAATAAACTAGAATGATATTTGATTTTCCAGACTTCTAATTTTAATAAACCAAAATGATCTTGCTTTTCAATTTCCAATTTAGTTAAGATATGATTTGCTTTGATTTATAACATGGTGTGATTATTGATTGTTTTAGAATGTATTTTATCACATTCTTCATGAAGATATTGTCTTGAAGATGTAAAAATCATTCTCTTGAATGATTGATATATGATATATTCTTGTTGAGATTCTTTCATTATTGAGTAAATACTTATGTACTTTGATGATGTGAATGACTTCTTGCTTGTTCACTTATGCAATCCATGTTCCTTAAATAAAAATCAAGTGCAATCATTAATAGATCACCATTCATAAAACTTAAAGTTTATTTGTTAAGGTTTGTTGTCATTAAAACATACATAAAAATGATTTTTACCTCAACAATCTCCCCCTTTTTGACGATGACAAACCTTTTGAATAAAACTTAAATTTTATGGATGGATATAAATAAAATGCAAGATTGTTCATAGATATGTAAATAAACTCCCCCTAAACACATGCAAGAGTTTAATTCTTAACATTCTAATTAAACTCCCCCTAAATATATGCAAGAGGTTAATTCTTAACATCCTTCATTAATTACTTCCAACCTACATCTATCATATATTTCTCTCCCCCTTTTGGCATCTATCGAAAAGGATGATGAATTAAAAATGAAGTACAAATATAGGGAGCAATAACATGAGTATACTACACGTAAAAACCATGTGATTGATAAATGCATTCATATATCAAAATTGTCAAGTTTGCATTTAATACAAGGAACATAGCATGTATGATGATCAATAATCATTTTAGTCAATATTGCAATCAAGATATGGATAATGATAACAAAAGCAACATGACATAATTATATGCAAGCATTTTAATACACTCGAAAAAATAGTCCATCAATATATATTCTTCTCATTTGTAGAAAAAATAATGAGTTAACTTAAGCTTTAAGAAAAAAAATATTTTCTAAAAACGCCCCCTAAATATTACAAAATTAATATCCTTTAATATTTCAAAATTCCATAATACAAGTAAGATGTCTCTTTGCTCTTTATCCTCTTTCACAAGAGGCAACATTTTAATTTGAACATGCTTATGCTTACTATTATAAAAAGATCCATTTTTTTATTTTTAGAATTAGAGAGAATGAGTGCATACGTGGAAGTAAAATAAAATGAATGTGACATCGTGTCAAATATAATTTCTCTCTTTACATAACATTCTTGTGCTAATGATGTTTGTATTTTTTAAAAACTATATTTTTTTTAAAATATGCCAAAGAATTTACTCACTTAACAATTAGACACATGTTCAATCTTGCTTTCATTAGTAAGTGTTTATGAGACTTTTTTATTGTTGCTATTTTTATCTATTATGCTTAAAATATATTTAAACATTTGACATCAGTTATCACAAAAGAAATATGCAACAAATAAGACTCATTTGCAAAGTACATATATTAATATGCCTCAAAATGCTCACATCAACTTGATTTCATGCCATAATCTTTTTGGATTAGTTTTGAATTTTAAAGCAAAAAGACACACAAATCATCTTCATGAAGACCAAACATATATTCTCTTATGGAAATCCTTCAAAAATAAATCCTTAACAAGGATATATATTTAAAATATGCTGAAGAAGGACCTTTTTAAAACCCATATTCAAAATATTATACTCAAGCATCGAGCAATATATATGCTACTCAATATATGCAAAACAATTGGAGAACATGATAGAGAATTTTTTTAAGGACATAAAGAGGTGAATTTTCACAAAATGATGTCAATTCATTTAATATGATAATTTGAAAGATGTTTGCAAAGTGTGAAAAAAAATATTCAATGAATTATACTTGACAAAAAAGCTATTTGTCTAATTATTAAAGACACTAATTTATTTCCAATATGTTTATAACAAGGACAACAATTTTGAACATCAAACTATATTTGCACACTTTTTTACATCATCATAAAAAGTGAATAAAGAGTGAAAACATATTGAATTTAGGATAAGAATTAGGCATATGCATGTCCAACTAATGATAGAGAGTGATGTTGTAAGACCCATAATTTTAAAGTACACTTTATGTATTTTTGTGTATTTTGGATTTTGGCTCGGAGGCTTTTTAGCCAAAGATAATAATATTTTGGAGTTTATATGATCAAAAAGATATTTTGATGCCGATTAGAATTACTCGTCGATAAATAAATTAAATTAACTGCGGTGAATCGTTTACGAAGAATTTAATGTGTTACGGGTGAAATGGTAATTTAACAAATATCTAGATATTTTGAGATATTTGTTAAAAGTAATTAATATATATATATATATATATATAGTTGTTTGGAGGGAAAAAGAAAGGAGGTAGAAAAGAAAGAAAAGGAAATAGAAAGGAAGGAAAAAGAAAGAAAGGAAAAGCAAAGGAAAGAAAACAGAGAAACTCCTTCTTCTTCCTCTGCCTCGCGAAAACCATCTCCTCCTCCCATTTTCTTCTTCGTTGATTTTGCTTCCTTTTTCTTTCTTTGACTTCAAGAATAGAAACCCAAGGATTAGTGGGTAAGGGAGCAAGGTTTTCTCAGCTTCATACTTTCTCATTGTTTCGAAAACGAAGAAAAACGGTATTAGGGATTCAAACACAAACCTCCCCATTTCACCTAGATCTAAACATCGTTTCAAGAAGTGATAGAAGGGAAGGTTGCTCACCTCCGTGCTACGGTGCTAGTGAACTAATTTGGAGGCGACATTGCGAGCGGAGATTTTACCGGATTTACTCACGGTGCCGTAATCGCACGTTAGAGCTAACGCGAAGGTAAGGGCTCCTTCCAAACTTTTAGTTTGCATTTAGGGACTTATCTGTGGTTGTGTGGAAAAGAATTTTGTTAGGGTTGGAGTATTGATTTGGGGGAAAATGAATCTAAGACTTTATGAGTAAAATCTTAGAGTTAGGTTTTGGTTATATTTGATGGATGTTTCGTGGAAAATGAACTTAACTCATTTGTGTATGATTATGGGTAAATGAAATTTGATGTGTTTGAGTGTTATGTTGTGTTGATTTGTGTTCGTCGTATTTGACGTGTTCTAAGTTAATACCGATGAAATTTGATGTGTTTTGGTGTGGATTGTGAATTGAATTTGATAATATGTTTTGAGTTTGTTTTGTGTGGAATTTGAAAACTATTAAGTTAAATGAGTATTAAGAATGGGGAATCTCTTAATGTCTTGTTTACTTAATGTGCGTTTGTTTTGAAAATTTGTTTAAGTTAACTGGGCGTTAAGAATGGGGAATCTCTTAATGTCTTGGTTACTTAATATTTGTTTTGAAAATCGTTTGAGTTAACTGGGCGTTAAGAATGGGAATCTCTTAATGTCTTGGTTACTTAATGTTTGTTTTTGAAAATCGTTTAAGTTAAATGAGAATTAAGAATGGGGAATCTCTTAATGTCTCGTTTACTTAATATTTGTTTTGAAAACCGTTTAAGTTAACTGGGCGTTAAGAATGGGGAATCTCTTAATGTCTTGGTTACTTAATATTTGTTTTGAAAATCGTTAAGTTAACTGGGTGTTAAGAATGGGGAATCTCTTAATGTCTTGGTTACTTAATGTTTGTTTTTGAAAATCGTTTAAGTTTAAATGAGAATTAAGAATGGGAATCTCTTAATGTCTCGTTTACTTAATATTTGTTTTTGAAAACCGTTTAAGTTAACTGGCGTTAAGAATGGGGAATCTCTTAATGTCTTGGTTACTTAATATTTGTTTGGAAAATCGTTTAAGTTAAATAAGTATTGAGAATGGGGAATCTCTTAATGACTTATTTACTTAATGTTTGTTTTGAAAATCGTTTAAGTTAAATGAGAATTAAGAATGGGGAATCTCTTAATGTCTCGTTTACTTATGTGTGTTTCGGTAAATCGTGCTGACCCGCGATGGGTGGCACCTTGGTAAACGGTACGGGCCTGTGATAGGCAGTACGTTTACGATTTACGTTGGGTAAGTTGTGCTGACCCGTGATAGGTGGCACCTTGGTAAACAGTATTGACCCGTGATAGGTGGTACGTTTACGACTTACGTTTCTTGGTGAATTGTGTTTGTCCGTGAGAGACTGCACATGTGTTTGTCCGTGAGAGACTACACCCTGTTAAATTGTGAATTGTTGGTTCATTTTGTCTGTGTAGTATTGTGTTATAAGTGTTAAGTGTATGTTTTGGAATTTGGTGATAACATGTTTAATTGCAATACCATTTTGAAACCCATGATGTTGTAGTAATTGTGTTATAAGTGTTAAGTGTATGTTTTGGAATTTGGTGATAACATGTTTAATTGCAATACCATTTCGAAACCCATGATGTTGTAGTAATTGTGTTATAAGTGTTAAGTGTTATGTTTTGGAATTTGGTGATAGCATGTTTGATTGCAATACTATTTCGAAACTCAAGATGTCGTGGTGATTGCGCTATAATTGCTAAGTGTGATTGTTTGGATTTGTGTGTAAGTGTTGATTGGTTTCGAAACCCTTTAAAAAGCTGAATTTTGCTGTTTTCCTGTTGCTGTCTGATGTGTATTCGAATACAGAAAGCTGTATTCGAATACAGACATGCTGTTTTTGCCACTGACTTACTGTGTAGTCGAATACAAACTGCTGTATTCGAATACAGACATGTTGTTTTTGCTACTGACTTACTGTGTAGTCGAATACAGACTGTTGTATTCGAATACAGACATGCTGTTTTTTTTGCTGAATGCTGAAACAGCCTTGTATTCGAATATAGATGCTGTATTCGAATACAACAATGCTATTTTGTTAAAAACTTCATTTTTTCAACCTTGTTTATGCATGTTTGGCATATGGAACCCTTTTAAGGTGCATGCTTAGTTGAAAGGTTATTTTGTACATTTAAAACTTAAATGTTTATGTGTTATCTGTTAATTTCGGTTGGTGACCCTTTACAACTATTGTGGAAATCTGGGCTTTGCCCTCAGATGAGAGCCAGGACGATCCTACTGGTTCGTACCCCTACGGATGAGAATGCTTGACTGGAGCTACGTGAGGAGGATCTCACGGGGCGCGTGGAGATCACTCAGGGTGTATAGTTTTTTTTTGTAGGATGGATCAGATTAGGTTGATGTATAGGGACTAGACGTCCTTCTTTTTGGGTTGGAGTATTTTAATTTGGAAAACTGTATTGATACTAATATTGTCAGTTTGACATCTTATTTGAATGGGTTCCATGTACCATTTGTATTTGTGTAAATGCTTTGGAATTATATTTGGAGAAACTTTTCCGCTGCTTGTAAATTCTGTTGACTTATTTGTCGTTGTGTTACGACTTAAATGTTTATCCAAAAGTATTTTCTTCTTTATTCCTTTGTTTTTATGAATCTCTTTTGAAAAAAAAAAATATACCCTCGCTTGAAAAACGGGGTGTTACAGATGTAATCAATTTAAAATTTAAAGTCATACTTGCATAAAAAATAGTATGCATTCTTAATTTTAAAAGCATTCAATCAATCACATGATATCATAGCAAAAAAATATATTCATACTTACCATGATGCAAATATCATAAGAATTGGAATTGATTGTACCTCCTTTAGTGATCTTGTTCAATGACGAGAAATCTTCGAACGTTTTGGATCTTCTCTTCATGCTCATTCATTTATCTTGATTGATGGTTGAAATGAAACAATTTAGTTTTTGTTGTTGAGAGGGTTCCTCCATTATGATATTAATTCAAAATTGTTCTATTTTAACTTCATTGATTGATTTTTGGCTATGTTTGAGAAACCATAGCCACATTGTTGTCATATTTTTAGAATATCAATCAAGTTCTTATTCCATCATTGTGTCTTCCAATAGTTTGATCTTGAGGAGATGTTTTGGAGGAAAGGTTAATAGTGAGGTAGGTGTAGGAGTGCCAAAAGTAAATGGTTCAAACTCATTTAGAAGTTGTTGATCTTCTTCAACCATATCATCATGATAGGCAACATTAGTTTTGATTTGATGAAACATATTAACTGTCAATAACGTTCTGCTTTTATGGATAAGGTTTTTCTCTTGTGGAGAACACGTTCTGCTTTTGTGGATAAGGTTTTTCTCTTGTGGAGAATGTTCTGGTATTGCTTCCAGAATGAAAGCAAGAACCTTTTTGCTTAAATTGATCTTAGATTTTTTGTTTTTGTTTTTCCACTCCATGCTCAGACTTTGGAGTTTTTATGGATGACATTTGAATATTATCAAATTTGTGATTTATCCAAGTTTAACATTGTAATTATTTTTCTTTATCATCCTATCTTTCATTATGAAAATCAACATATTCATCAAATATAATATGCATATTTTCATCTACAGTTTGGGCCTTGATATTTTATATTCTATAATATTTATAGAATGTAGAGTATTTAGAAAAAAAAATGCTTATATGGCATTTTTTTAAAAACTGTTCATAGTTTTTTTTATCATGCAAAACATAGTAATGACAAAAAATGTGAAAATATGACATGTTTTGCTTTCTATTTTTTCAAAAATTCAGATGAAGGTTTGTTCAAGATATTTTCTAATAGAGCCAAAATTAAAAACATTTTTTTTTTGACTTCTCCCCAAAATTATTTTTCAACACTTGATTCATTTGAAATTGTTCTAGTCATTTCTTGTAATTAATTTTTTAAAAACAACCCATATTGTTGAAAAGTTCTTTGACAAGAAAATCATGTGAAATATTATTTTCATCAAAGAATGATTTGAAGAATGATGTTTCTAGTTCCCACAATCATTTCTTATAGAAATGACAATTCTTTTTTCAAAAGACTTAAAAACATGATTTGGTGGGAAATTCATCTAAATATAAAACATAAGTTTTATTTAAATTGAAACATGAGGATGTTTGTTTTACCTCAACCATATGAGGTTGAAAAAATAACTTTAAAAACAATTTTACAAAGTTATCTTTCACATATCAAACATCCTTAATCTATGCAAAATTATTTTAACTAATGATTAATGTACCTTTGAGTCGTTAATGTTTACAAAGGTTATAGACCCTCCAAATTTTTGTAATGAAAGGAGGAACCATATTTTTCCATTCATATGTATTCAGCATGACTCGTCCATATATCAATGTTTTTTTCTTGACTGTTGGATGATATTCTTGCATCACAAGTTAGTAATGATTTTGGTATCCATATTTGTTTGGATCCTTGATGGTTAGTGTATCTTCTTCTACAAGATTTTTTCTTATGTAAACAGTTTGGTTCAACACGATTAATCTTTGAATAGTAAGAACACTTCTTTTTTGTTCTTGGAGAATGTTCTGATATGAGATCAACACACTCTTCCTTTTTTGGAAATCATTTTGTTTTGAATATTTTATCCTTGTTTTGTATGTAAAAACATGTGGAGACAAGATGTCTGATTTTGTTACAGTAAAATCATATTTTTTTGCATTTTTCTTCTCTTCTTTCTAGTACAAAACAATTTTCATAGAGTTTTTGCTTTTGAGATTTGTCAAAACCAAATCTAGCTTTTAAAAAAATTCCTACTTGAGATCCCATAATTTTTTGGAAAGTTTCACTAGACATTATATGGTTTGATAAATCATCTTTAAAGTTCTCATGTGCTTAATTTAAATTAACTAAATATCAATCATGGTTGAAACAGAATGTCCAGAATGTTCTGGATATGTTATAAGTAAATAAAATTGATTAGTTTATAGTGAAGTGTGATTTATACAAATAATCAGCCACTTAGACAACCACAAAGAAAAAAAACTACTCAACTCACAAATCACCAGCCACTTAGGCAACCACAAAGACAAAATATTCCAGATTGAATTTTTTAATCACATAAGACGTCAAATTTATATTCTCATGGATGGTCATAGTTAGAACTCAATAACTTCAACACATCAAATATGCACGTTAACAAATATCTCAAAATAACCATTTTAATTTTAATAATCCATAAGATTCGATTTGACTATGAATTATGGATAAAAATTTAAACTCATATCACCAAAATTACAATAACAACATAAATTTTGTTCATTTCACTATAAAGTTTGTATTATAAAAATGAACTATACATTGATGCATTTCAATAATCAATTTTCTCATATTGTTAAAATCAAAAATATAAAATTCTCATCAATTTCCTCAAGACACATATATTGTTCATAAAAGTCAAGTTTTAAATTTAAAATACTGAAAAAATCAAGACTTAAAATCAAATACATAATGATAAACATATTACTAATTATATCATCATAAAAATTATAACTTTATAAGTAAGTACTCTAAAATACGTAAGGCGTTTAACATTTTCACTTCAAACATATTTACCAAGGTAAAATAATATAAATAGAACTCTATAATCAAGTTCATCAAGATAGATGTATTACTCAAAAGAAACAATCAAAACATTATAGTTAATTCCTTGACGAAGAAAATATAACCAACCTTTTTCTTTTAAGACATCCAAACATCATATCAATATCTTATGAACCGCAAATTTAATATCTAATTTAACTATGTATGGGGAAAATCCCTTACCTTGAGTGCTTTCCTTCCGGGAGACATAATACAGCCCTAAAAAATCTCAACAAGATGAAGGAACGAAAGTTTAGAAATTCGACCAGAATGCGAGGGAATGTGGGGATGGTTGTATGAGTGGCTTAGAAAATATTTGAGATAAATATAATGTTGGTAATGGCGTGTATGTGATTACGACTTCTTTTTGCTCTACTGCAAGTTTAATCGTGTTCTACGAAGTAGATGTGTATGCGACTAATAAAAGAGGCGTGCGAATGATCAGAAAGAAAGAATAATTATCTTCATTGATGTTAATTGCACACATGAATAAGGAATTCAATTGAAATAATATCATTCAATGACCAACTGATGACTCTTCATCATATGCATATTTTTAATTGTTTTTTAGTCTTATTTATCTTTTATTAATTAGTTAATTTAAAGAGTTATTTGATATATTTTGTTAATTTTATTTCTTTGTTTTAATGAAATGTTTATGTTCTTATTTCCTTGATTAAGTAGATATTTTTCGGAGTTTTGCGTTGTTACGTTGTTTTAATGCAGTGCTGAATTTTGGTGAGAAATCAACATGACCTATGTGAAGTATTTCAGCCATATCGGAAGTTGTAGATGTCCAATTGGAATCAAACCAAATGCAAATGAAAGCTACGATCCATAGCTATAACTTTCATGCAGACCCCAAAACCAAATTCGGACTTAAAAGAGGAGAAACATGCACTACACTCCAGACAGAAGATGTTGTGCGCTTGAAGCACGCCTGAAGCGCATTTCGCGCTGAAGCCATTGCCAATCCGCGCCTGAATCGCACTTGAAGCGCGCGGCGCGCAACAAAACACATTGAAACTCGCGTTTCTCACTTTTTAGGTATCTTTTTGACTATTGGGAAGTTGAGAGACTTGTGCCCTAGCAAAGAAACTCAAAGACGACCGTTTCTAACACCATTGGATCAGTTTTATCAAGAATCATTCATGAATTTTTCTTGTAATTCTTCTTTAATCTCTATATTTTCCATCTCTGTCATGAGTAGCTAAATCCTATTTGCTAGGGATGAGTGTAACAAGATGAAACCCTTATTTTTCTGATTTGATTTCTAGTTATATGAATGAGTTTATTGAATTATTTTTCTCATCTATGTGCTTAATGCTTTTTATTGCTTGATCAACATTAAAATGTTCTTCGATTCATATTTTGAAATGGAAGTGGACTTTACGAATGCTTGAGATGAGAAATTCATGAATTTGTAGTCTAAGGATAGATGTAGGTCATGAAACCAATTAAATTAGTTGCAGAGGCAATAGTTTAAAAAGAGAATTCTTGTACAATAATGTTTAATTCTAATCTTAAATTCACAAAGGAATTAGGGGTTACTTTGAAATTAAAGGTTTTGTCACTAAGACATTAGAGCAAGAATAATAAAGAGAATTCGGTAATAATTTAATAGAGGAATTCAATAACTATGACCAAATTAGACACCAAGGTTGGATTCGAAGTGAAACTTATCCTTGACATTTTTCTTATTATAAAGGATCAATTTTATTACTGTTGTTAATTTTAAATATTATTTCAATCAATTTGAGAACTTTTTTGTTCAATTTTAGTAACTAAATATAATTCGATAGTAAAACGCAATTCTTGAGTTCGACACTCAATATTACCGTTTTAATTATTACTTGCAACGATTCAGTACACTTGCTGAAACGTTATCACCAACCGTTAGGAATTAATTGACATTCATGCACTTATTCTTGTTAGTTACACATTTGAATGGATGTAAGGGAGAAAATGCACGGTTCTATAAACTAAATACTATTAAAAATAGAATATAGTTAGACAAATATTCTTACGAGTTTTAATTAGTTAATAATAAAAATCCCAATAATTAATTAATTAATATAAACATCCAAAGAATAATTATCTTATTATCGTCACACTAAATTTATCAAATAAAATAAACAAAGCTAAGGGTTTTAAATTAATTAATTAAAATTAGGCCAAAAGGTTGACCAGAAAACAAATAGGGGAATGATTGGATCGTTGTTTTACCTTACTGCCTCCAGACCTGATATTATGTTTTGTGTGTGTGTGCAAGATTGCAGGCTGATCTAAGGGAATCTCATTTAACTGTTGTTAAGAGGGTCCTTAGATACTTAAAAGGTACTACCGACATTAGCTTATTCTATAAGAAATCTACTAAGTACAAATTAAGTGGCTATTGTGATGTTGATTATGCTGGAGACAAACTTGATAGAAAAAACACAAGTGGAAACAACACATTTCTTGGTGAAAACTTAATCTCATGATCAAGTAAGAGACAAAATACAATTGTAATATCAACAACAGAGGTTGAGTACATTTCAGCAATTGGGTGCCATTCTCAATTGTTATGGATGAAACATCAACTTGAAGATTACAAGATTCTTGAGTGTAACATTCCCATATTATGTGACAACACTTCAGCCATTTGCCTAACCAAGAATTCAATCCTACATTCTAGAGCAAAACACATAGAAATAAAACATCATTTTATTAGGGTCTTTGTTCAAAAAGGAGTACTAAATATCTAATTTGTAGACACTGAACACCAATGGCCTAACATATTCACCTAACCACTAGCTGAAGATATATTTGACTTCATTAGGAAAAACGTAAACCTTACCTTTATACTCGAATGATGTTGTGCTAAGCTTAGAGTAGTTTAGATTCACACTAGGATCCATTTTATGTTATGTTCATATTAGGTTATATTTTATGTTTTGTTCATTCTATTAAAAAAAGGCAAATACATAAAAAAAGATTCAATTTCAAATCTTTGTCTGATGACAAAAGGGGGAGAAAGATATTTAAAGAATAATAATATGGGGAGATAATGAAAAAATTACTTGGACTTAGAGGGAGCCTTGAATTAGGGGGAGTCAAGTAATAAAAGAAATTTTGTTATTAAAAATATATAGTTTTGTCATTATCAAAAAGGGGAACATTGTTGGCACGAACTTGGTTTTTCACTTATAGTTTTGATGTTAACAAAAGTATTTTATTTGAACAATAAATTTGGATTGATGGCTTCATTAAATTTGCAAAAATTGGAAGAAGAAAATCAAAGGAAGCGACCAGAGAAAAATCACCAAAGGAAGTGACCAGAGGAACACAAAGTATATGCATCTGCCTCTAAACATACGCCTCTGAAAGTAACGTGTCTCTAAAGGTTCTAAAGATTGCCTCTGAAGAATGGCTCTGAAACTGAGTTTGAAGACTACATCTAAAGACTAAATTTGCAGCATGCCTTTGAAGCCCTTGCATGTCTCTAATATGCACAAACTCAGTAGGCCTCTAAAGAGTTCATATTAAGACATAATTAACTCTAAAGAGATTGTTCAAATCATATATTCCAATCTCACAATCCACTGATCAAAATGGTGCAACACACTCCAAATGTTGCCTTTGATATGCAGCCTATAATGTTGCACTAACTCTGAAGTTTCAACAAGGTCATTTTCCTAATGCCACTAATTCCAAGTCATGCAATTTTGCCTATAACTATCATTATTCAAGAAACACAACATCTGACTCCAACAAGAAAGTCAATGCCTCTAATGAAAAGTCAACATATAAAATTGAAAGAATTAAGCATGAAAATAAGACTTAGTCGAATAAAAAACTTGTGAAGATCCAAGAACAACCTGAATCCATTCCAGCTCAAATCAAGCAAGAGTATGAAATAAGATTTGTGTTTTTGAAGACAATTTGAAATAAGATTTGACTCAAATATATAATTGAAGAAAATCTTTGACAAAGTTGAAAAGAATATATGGTCAAGATTTGAAGAAGATATGATCAAGATCTTAAGATATGAATTATTTACAAAAATATTTGATCAATATTTATCACAAGAAGATATGAGTTATTTACAAGAAGATATGAGTTATTTACAAGAAGATATGAATTATTTACAAGAAGATTTGATCAAGATTTATCTACAAGAAGAAACACTCACACGAAGATAAATTTATTATTTGCAAAGATATGATTTAGATTTTGCAAGGACAATGGAGAAACCAAAATCTATTATATAAATTGATACTCAAGGCTGAAGAAGAAAATAAGAAAACTCATAAACACAAAATTTCCTATGCCATTAGAGTTGATAAGGTTAATGTCTAGAGAAACATTTGCTCAAAAAAAAATATTTTCTAGTGTGAGAGTCATTGTTAACATTAGCTTGTTAAAAAGTAAATCAATTTGTTCCAAACTCTTGTAACCTAGTTCGATAGTGGCTTTCGTGTTCCTTAAGCAATCTGTAGGTTTTCAGGTTATGCTGAGAAGACTTGTCTTGTAGAGTCAAGATGTTTGTGTTCTTCAAAAAGTTTATAGGTGTTAGGTTGTTTTGAGAAGACTGACTTGTAGGGTCAGGTGCTGTGTAATTCAAGTTTTGAATTAGTGAATTAAATCTTTTTCAGTGAGGGGACTAGACATAACTACCAAGTTGATGGTGAATCATGATAAATTCTTGTGTCACTTTAATTATGAAATTCTTGTTTTACTTTTGCCTCTGATCACTTAACCCGATTGCTACTACTTTTATTTTAAATAAGTTATAAAACCTGAACTAATTTTAAATAAATTAGCAAAAATAATTCAACTTAGTCAAACACAATTCAACCTCCATTCTCGTGTTTGCACCTTCACACTTATTTTTATATCATTTTGTCAACAAATAGTCCACAATTATGGCCATTGTCTTCAAATGTTCCAATTAATCCACTTGTCATGAGAAAGGCAATTGGTAGAACCAAGAAGAATAGAAACAAGAGAAATGATGAGCCAAAAAATCCCCCACTTGTTACCCAAGATGCTGACAATAATAAACTGTCAGAAATGTGGACAAATGGGCATAATAAGAGGACTTGCAAGGGAAACATAGTTGCTGGCAGAGCCCTTCTTAAGGGTGGAAATTGTTGGAACGCAATCAAGAATGAAGGGTGAATCAATGGTGAAAATTGATAATTGAAAATTGTGGTGTTTTAGAAAATGATGGAGAAAGGAGAGAGATTATGGAAGAGAGTTATTTTCTGTTTTTCATTAGTATTTCAAAATGGCATTAGTTCTTTTAAACTATACACACAAAAGTATTTATATGGGGTACAATATGGAACCAAATTAATTTGGCCCAAAAAAACAACATTTGAATTATATTTAACTTCCAATACACCACCTTAATTCAAATGCTCCACATTCTTCATGCCTAGCTTCATCACAAGTTTGTTGAAAACCTCATTCGTAATGCCTTTCGTCAACAAATCTGCAACTTGTTCTTCGCTTTTGCAATACCCCAAACGTAACTGTCCGGAACTCACTAGTTCCCTCAAATAGTGAAACCTCATCTCAATATGCTTGCTCCTCCCATGTGCTATGAGATTCTTATCAAGGTTGATGGCTGAAACATTGTCCATCAACAGCAAAACGGCTCCCCTCGTGTTGTTGTTCAGCTCACGCAGTAGGTTCACTAGCCACACAGCTTGGCACGCACATAACGAAGCTGCGATATACTCCACCTCGCAGGAAGAGAGAGCAACCACCGGCTCCTTTTTAGAACACCAAGAGATTGGTGCCCCTCCGAACATAAAGACATAACCGACCGTTGATTTTCGATCGTCCTTATCTCCGCACCAATTGGAGTCGGTGTATCCGAGTAATTCGCAACTTTTGCCTATGTCATTTGCAGGAAATAAAGTTCCACAGTCAAGAGTACCTTTCACACCAATACCCTTTTTACCTTTCGGTAAATCAACCAACATCCATGTATTGTTCCTTTCAATTGATTCCAGCTCTTCCTTCATAGCACACACCCACTTTGGATCGCTTAATGCCTCCTCCGTATTCACCGGTTCGGATTCGGCCATTAGAGCGAATTGAATAAGATCACCCTCATTGTTGATCTTGCTATCTTGGAACAATTCACAATCACGGAGTCTTTGAGGCAACCCTCTTCGCCTTGTTGGTCGTCTACTTGATTCACCTGTTTCGGTTCTGAAAGGTTGTTGTACAGCACCTTCAACAGGCTGAAAATTCTGATTTTCCTGCAGAAAATCGATTGGCAAATCGATTTCCAGCTCTCCAGAGGCTCCAGAATGTTGATTTTTCTGCTGACAATCGATTGGTAAATCGATTTCCACCTCTCCAGAGGCAAAATTCTGATTTTTCTACAGAAAATCGATTGGTGAATTGATTGGCACTTCACCAGAAGCTCCAGGATGTCGATTTTTGTGGCATAAATCGATTGGTAAATCGATTCCCCCCTCACTAGGGGCTCCAGGATGTCGATTTTTGTGGCATAAATCGATTGGTAAATCGATTTCCCAAGCTGATATGGCAGTTTTTCTGCGGTCAAACTGCCGTATCTCATCCACGATCACATCTCGACTAATTACGATCTTCTTGCTACTCATATCAAACAACTTGTAGCCTCCGGTAGGATGATATCCGACAAGCAACATCATTTCACTCTTGTCATCAAGCTTCTTTCGAATCTGTCCCAGAATATGTCGAAATGCTACCGAACCGAAAACGCGCAAATGACTCAAATTCGGTTTGAATCCAGACCATACCTCTTCTGGAGTCACCTTTTCCAGCTTCTTTGTAGGACACCTATTCAACACATAGGCGGCTGTAGCAACAACTTCTCCCCAAAGCTCTTTCGGCAAATTCTTCCCTTTCAACATGCTACGCACCATGTTCATAATTGTCCGATTTTTTCTCTCGGCCACGCCATTTTGCTGAGGCGTATAGGGTGGTACAACCTCACGCACTATACCCTCATCCTCACAATACTTCCCAAATTCTCTCGAAGTAAATTCGCCTCCGCCATCAGTTTTGAGAATTTTGAGTTTGTGACCGCTTTGCCGCTCAACCATGGATTTAAATCGTTTGAACACCTCAAACACCTCATCCTTCCTCTTTATGAGATAAATCCACAGCTTCCTACTAAAATCATCGATAAATGTGACAAAGTATCGATTACCTCCATACAAAATGGCTTGCATTGGTCCGCACACATCGGAATACACCACCTCAAGCTGATGTTTAGTCCTATGACCTGCATCTTTGCTGAAACTATTCTTGTGTTGCTTCCCTTGTATACACTCTTCACATATCTCAGCTGGAATATTTATACTAGGCAGTCCGGTCACCATCTCATACTTTTGCAACGCGTTGAGATCTCGAAAATTCAAGTGTCCAAGACGGTAGTGCCACAACCATTCATCACGACTTGCCGCTGTAGCTAAGCACCTATGCTCCATGATTTCCAACTCAATCTTGAAAGTCCTATTGGCAGCCATAGGAGCCTTAAGGATCAAAACACCGTTTTGGTCCAAAACGCGCAAAACCTTGTTTTCCATCCGAATCATGTAATTCCTCTCAAGCAATTGGCCAATACTCAAGAGATTACACTTGATTCCTGGAATGTACAGCACATCTTTGATCAAGGAATGACCACCATCCCTTCTCATGATCAAAACATCACCGACACCATCGGTCGCTAACGTCGTGTCATCCGCGAATTTCACTCTACTTCGCGTGGCTTGATTGATCTTCACGAACCAATCCTTTCTTCCCGTCATATGTGTCGAACAACCTGAGTCCAAGTACCACTCATTTCTCCCTTGGGCTCCATCTCGAACGGTTACCATTGCGCTTTTCTCCGAATGCGTTATTGCAGATTTTTCTGCACTGCAATTGTTGCTGTCCAGCAACTTCCTCTTGTCACAGTTGTTGTCCAGCACCTCTTTAATGTCGTAGTTCTCTTCCATGATCGTCACAAGAACCGTGTTATCGTAATCCAAGTCTTGCCTAGCAACCTTAGCCTCATCCGCATAATTCTTCCTTGGTTTCGCTCTACACTCTCTTGCGAAATGCCCAAGCTTTTGACAATTGTAACACTTCTTGGTGCTTTTGTCGAACAACTTGTAGTTGTCTTGACCATCACCTTTGGAACTGCCCTCACATTTCCTTGAATTTTGTGACTCTTCTTCATCAAAATTCTGGAAATTTTTCTTTCCTCTAGAAGGCCATTTCCCTTTCGATTTCTTGTTCTTCTCGTTGAAACGGGCTTGCAAAGCAACTTCCGCTTTGGCTTTATCGTTTCCTCTTTCGTCCATC
This sequence comes from Cicer echinospermum, assembly GCA_002896215.2. Classification (NCBI taxonomy): domain Eukaryota; kingdom Viridiplantae; phylum Streptophyta; class Magnoliopsida; order Fabales; family Fabaceae; genus Cicer; species Cicer echinospermum. Next base: position 30,062,458 of record PGTU02000001.1, read on the forward strand.
CTTTGTTCATGAGCTTCCAATGAACTTTGAAGTTCATCTTTCGTCATCGTCTTGAGATCCTTCGATTCCTCAATCGCCACCACAATATTATCGAATCTTGGTGTTAAAGAACGCAATACCTTCGACACAAAATTCTGTTCGGAAACAGCTTCACCACACGACTTCATTTGATTCCCCAAGCGTGTCACACGCGTCATGTAATCGTTAATCGTTTCCTTGTCTTCCATTTGAAGTAACTCAAACTGCCGCTTATGAGTTTGTAATCTCACCACCTTCGCCTTATTCGCACCAGCATAAGCTTTCTCAAGAATACCCCAAGCTGTCTTCGCCGAGTCGCAATCGCCAACTTTTTCGAAGTTGTCACTATCGACGCAAGAATGGATCAAGAAAAGGGCCTTGTAGTCTTTCTTCTTATCTTCCTTGAATTTCGCTTCTTGAGCTGCTGTAGCCTCTTTACCAAGAGGCGTAATGCCATCGGTAATCATATCAAGAACATCTTGATATCCAAACAAAACTTTCATTTGTTTGTGCCATTTGTCATAATTCTTCGAATCAAGAATCGGAAGGTTGGTAGGGATTTTGTCATTGGAAACGGACATGATTGCAGCGAAAATTGGATCTGAACCTTCTCTGATACCAGATGTTGGAACACAATCAAGAATGGAGGGTGAATCAATGGTGAAAATTGATAATTGAAAATTGTGGTGTTTTAGAAAATGATGGAGAAAGGAGAGAGATTATGGAAGAGAGTTATTTTCTGTTTTTCATTAGTATTTTAAAATGACATTAGTTCTTTTAAACTATACACACAAAAGTATTTATATGAGGTACAATGTGGAACCAAATTAATTTGGCCCAAAAAAACAACATTTGAATTATGTGAATTTCTACAACTCTGTTGATTCATTTATGTGCATTTATGCGATTTTGTTGATTATGTACATTTATGCAATTTATGAGTTTCTCTTGATTATTTTGCAATTCAATTTGATTTTTTTATGCAATTTTGTTTGATTATTTTTTTTCTTCCTGCAATCTTGTTGTAAATGCAGAAAGCAAAAATATCACTGACTTAAGGAGGAGCGTCTAAGGAGCATCAGAAGAATGAGACTGAACGCATAGAAGAAGGAACATTTAAAAAGACAAAGAAGACACCAAAGGCAAAGAACAATGAAGAGTGTGTAGAAATAGTGCAAGGATCATAAGCTACACCCCCTCCAACACAAGAATCATTAGAACAGTAGTGATATTCTATTTTTTGTATGGACAAAGTGATTTTAGTACCTTGTGACAATGGATTTATTTTGTGAAGAAAAAGCGGCTTTAGTACCTTGTGATAATGGTTTTATTTTGTGATGACACTGGTTTACTAAGAGTGAGAATGGTCTATTATTTTGTAATCACAAAGATTTTAGTACACCATGTAATGGTAATGGTTTGTTTTGTTATATTGTGTTGTTTGCCCTTATATATTCTGCATTTTTTTTTTATCAAATGCGCATGTGCATTATTTTTCTAGTGCAATTTTAGTAATTAGTGCACATTAGCACTTCTTAAGTATAGTTTGTGCATATTATATATAGTGCAGTTTTTTGCTCTATTATAGTGCAAATGGTGCACTTTTTTCTAATCTATTTATAGTGCAGTTTTTTGCTTTATTTATAGTTACTGCAGATTGTGCAGTTTATGCATCAATGCCTCCAACCAGTACAAAATTGTTAACATATAAGTAGGCCTCTATAATAAGAAACAAAATCAATGTTACAAACGTAACTCCATTTTCATTAAACACATGTTAAACAACTTTACGTTGATAAATCAACAACTAATCAACTAGACACATAACACTTTACCCATAAACAAGTAACACCCATGGAAGTTACCTAAATCAACACCTAAACAAATACACACATAACATAATATTACACCCATAATTAAACATCAATAACTAAACTTTAATTAAACCTTAATCATTACACCATAAGAACCTACTTCATCATTGTTAATGCAACTAGTATAAACAATAAAATCACTCATAACCTATGGAACAATAAAAAAAACCTTCAATATCTTCATCTTCATCTTAACTTTATCCTCTCTTTTTTGTGACTCATATACCTTTTTATTCTCATCATTAAATCTTTTTAGTAAAGAGATGATTTTTTTTTTGACTCTAGGGTTCATTTCTTCATCAAACCAATCAAAGTGGTTACACTATTTTTTGCCCTGCAACTGAAAATTGTGAAACATTGATCAGTCATAAAATCGTGAAAAAAAGTGAAACCTTAAACATTGTGCTCAAGAATTGCGACCAGGAATTTGAGAAACCTTACAAATTTGTGAAACCTTAAACATTCCACAACCATGAAAGCTGCCCCAAGATTTTTCATCAATTTAAGCTATTATCAATAGTGAATCCAATCAACAGAAACAACAAATTTGTACCATTTGAGAAACGTTCTTTGACTTCAAGAAGCATTGCCACAGATGAAACATGAGTAATAAGAAGATTTAACATTTTGAAAATGCAGATTGATGGTGATGGAGAAGACAACGACAAACTTTAAAGTCTAAAAATGTTAAAGAACACGACTGCACAGTGGAAGACGATAAAGAAAAATTAAAAAAATATAATATTTTTTAGACTCACTCTAATATATATAAACCAATTTAATTTTTTTAATATAGTATAATATTATTTAACTATTAAAATATAATTATTATTTTTTTAGTTGAAATAAAAAATATTAATATATAAATGTCTAACTCACTAAAACCACCTAAAAGTCATGTCATTAATAAGACAGAACCATAGACAAAATTAAAGGTGAAAAAAATGAATTTCAAAAATTCTAAATAAAAAGACTAAAAATTTAATTTTTAAAAAGAGAACTAAAAATTAAATTTGTACAAAATAGAAGACAAAAATACAATTATGTCAATTTATTTGTGTGTTTCCAAATTTTTAGCTACATGCTGTTTGAATCTCGTAAATTTCCATCGTAAACAGCCCGAAATTGCAAGTTTGAATCGAACATATCCTCCTCCTACATCTCCTATTGTCTAAAATCCAACTCATTTTCTGATGTCACAAACAGTTGGAAGGAGACCCGCTTCTCCTATCCCATAAACCATTCCACCGCCTCCGATTCCTACACTTGTCACACAATTTCTCGGTCTGAAATTGGAGCGACTCTTGTTTCGAACTCATCCAAATTTTCATTTTTCTCCGCCAGATTCCATCCATTCTCTTAGATCCAATTACGTTCGCACCTCCCCTTTCATTCGCCAGATCCCCATTTTCGTTTCGCATCCCCCACTCCCAATTTCCTTCCTGGATCTCGCATAATTCTTTTTTGTTCCATAATTTGCCACGTCATCATCCAAACTAACACCAAGTTGTTTATCGAGCAGGGCCTTATGAAGTGTAGTAGTTCCTCTACGATGGTGGTTTTGTAGCGGAAAACCGAAGTTGGTTAGTATATTTATGCAATAATAATAATAATAATAATAATAATAATAATAATAAATAATAATAATAATAATAATAATAATAATAATAATAATAATAATAATAAATAAAATACTTGTTGTGTTTGTTTTGTGAGATATGAGTAGGTCTCCTTCGTTTTCAGTGAAAAACGAAGTGAGTCCAAGTGTTGACTCAGAATCATTGAAACGATGGGTTGTTGCATTTTGTGTTATAAGATTCGATCTTGAACAAGGCCAGCTCGTAGAAGAATGTTATCCACAGGGTTGTCTTTCTCATGACGAGGAGCTTGAAATTGCCTATAGTTCATTCCCCGATTCTGTTTCGCAGCATCAAAACCGCTCCAGCATTCATGATTGTATTTTCTTTTTCAGAATTTGCAGGCCTTTTAAATCTCCAACCGGCAATGCCACTGTTAATTGTACCAATGCTTCTGAATATTTGTATGGTTATGTGTTTAACAGGCAGAGACATGATGAGAGGCTTAAACGTGGCGGGGAACAGAAATCTGTTGTCATTTTATCTCACAGTCCTTTTTCTAGTGTGTTTAGACCATTGCTACAAATTGTAGGGCCTTTGTTTTTTGACATTGGCAAGAAAGCACTTGAGCATATTGCTGCTTTTGTTTCAAAATGGCCACCACCTGTTCCTGGTAATGTAATGGATCTTCCTATCGGAAACGCCATGCTTAAAGTGAACTTACCGCCTGCTCTTAGTTTGCCCGTTGAGAGTGGAATGTCTTTTGAAGAGTTTGCTTCTTCCGCGGCCTCAACTTTCCTTTCAAACAATCAGTCTTTCCCGCACGGTCTTTTTCACGATTCGGATCTTTTTGGATCGTTTCGTGGACTTTTATTGCAGCTTTGGTTGTTATGGGAGTTGTTGCTTATTGGGGAACCTATGCTCATATTTGCCCCAACACCTCCACAATGTTGTGAGGCTGTTGCTAGTCTTGTGAGTTTGGTTGCACCATTGCTTTGCAGTGTTGACTTTAGGCCTTATTTTACCATCCATGACCCGGTTTTTGCTCAATTAAACTCAATTCAAGAAGGTGAAGCTTTCCCACCAATCATATTAGGTGTGACAAACCTTTTCTTCCTCAAAGCACTCCGTAACATTCCGCACATTGTCTCGGTTGGAAGTCCTCCTCCTAATTCAAACCGGCTTGCCCTATCGAATAGGTCCTCTACTGGCAGAATTTCTGGTAGACCTGAAGGTCTTGGGTTTCAACAACTTTCCCTAAAAAAGTTCTCTCCTTCACGTTTATTGAATGCAGTTAAGATGCGAAGAGACGGTCCTCTTTGTCTCATGACCGAACATAAAGAAGCCATTTGGAGTAGCTATTCTGCCACAACTAAGCCAGATACTTCAATCTTAAACAGGCTTATCGATGCAGGGTTGTCGCCAAGAGTTGAGGAGTCGATGTCTGTTGTGAACAATGAGATATTAAGGAGACATTTCTTGGAGCTCACTACTAATTTTTTGGCTCCCTTTTCCCCATACTTTAGAACTACAATACCAACTGAAGGATCTTCTCCTTACACAGATCCTCCTTCTCTACCTCCATTTAATGCCAATGAATTTCTTGCTAGTTTATCAGCAAGAGGTCCAGGGAAGTTCATTTTAAAGCGAATGAGATCTAACTGGCTTGACTTATACAGGTTATTATCTTATTTTTCATGTACTTTCATTTGCCATGCAATCAACCTCTCCTGTTACATTATGAATTTGCACTAAATTTGAAGTTCTTTTCTAATTAAATATTTAATCTACACTTGATTTGTTTGAATGCTCCCTTGTCAGGCGATTCCTGAATGGACCCAACTTTATGCCGTGGTTTCAAAGAAGGCGAGCTGTCGCTGAGCAAGAGCAAGATAGATTGTGGAGGCAAGCAAGGATAAAAACTGACATTCAACAGCTTATTTCTAAATTTTCAGAGGTTGAAATTGTAGATTCCTTCAATGTTATAGAGAGATTTCTCCTCAAAGAAATCCAGGTAATCTTCTCTCCTGAGGTTCTCAATTGATTTTATGCAGTTGGTTGACTGAGCCTTTCTCTAACATAGTACATCCTGCATAACGGTGAATGTTTTATTGGAACTCTATTGTTTGCTATTTATTTTCATGGTTTATTATGATCCTGTTAGACAAATGATCAAATCTAATGGAAGCTAATATATTATGACTGACATCTGTATGACCATACCTTCTCTCTTGTTTCCTTTTATGTTTCACAAAATATTTAAATATTGATCTACCACCAGTAGCAAAGGCGTTATTTTCATCCATATATGCTTTTGTGAACCTATAGTATAGGTTTCAGTGAATGCCAAGCAGTGGCAGACCTATATTCATCTTAGGGCGAGCATTTGCATCCTCTCAAATTTTAAAAGCCTCAGTTTTTTATTTTGACGCTTCCAACTTTAGAGATTTGCACCAATTACACACCCTGAAATTTGAACTGTGCCACTTTACACATTCTTCTAGGCCTACAACAGACCCTATAAGGAAATTATCGAAGAACATTACTGATTCAAAATTGACCATTAAATGAGTAAAAAAATTCACCATAAAATTGGATTGAAATGAAAAATTCCAGAAACAACATTGATACGCGTCAAATATAAATTAGTATTATAAAAGTTGTATAAGAATGTATTCTACTTTAGTTTTTCATTTGTCAGGATAAATTAATATTATTAATAAGAGGTATATATTTAGAAATATAAAAATGAATACATATAATAATTTAAAAATATTTATACACCATTTTTTTCTCCAAATAGTGCTTATGATTAGGGACAAAAAAGTATATTCCTATTTCATTATCACAAGAACTTTATTATTTAAAAATTGAAATGCTTTAATAGTTTGGACCCGCTGACTCAAGGTCCTAGATCTGCCACTGAGGCCAAGGACCTGTCAGGGTTAATGTCTATGAAAATCATTCTGTTCAGAATAAAGGAAATGTAGAATAACTTGATTATGTGTTTATGTAGTATGATCATACATATGTTAATGAGTTTTATTGTCCATTGTTTCATTCTTGTTTCGGCTGTACGAAGGAATGTTGAAAATTCTATAGTGAAAGAATTACATATTAACGGGAACACATCAGGATAACTAAACAAGAGTACTGTATTAATATGGGAAATAGAGGATGAATTCCTCAATACAAACTATATAACAGTAATAGGCCATGTTTGGAGAGAATTCTCCTTGGAGGAAATGGAAAATAACAAAAAATTGGGAAAACTGAAGGGGATTGAGGTGGTGGTGTTTGTGGACAGGGGCGCCTCACATAACTTCATCTCCATGGAGTTTTCCACTGCGCAGGGTTTGGAAGTGACCCAATCCAACAAGAAGGCAATTTGATTGGGAGACAGACAGTTTTCACGAGGGGGTTGTGTCGTGGTTTTGTGATAGATTTGGAGGACCACAAATTCACCATTGATGCATAGATTTATGAGTTAGGGAGGGTTGGATGTGATACTTGGAATATCATGGTTGTGTAAGCTAGGCAAGGTGTTGATGGATTGGAAGGAAACGTCAATGCGATTCTTGTACCAAGAGGAGGAGTTGAGATTGATAGGAGATGCTATGGGAGTAACTCTAGGAGGAGAGAATGGATTGGAGTGGGGAAATCACACCTTTGTCTTGCATGAATTCTTGTAAAGAAGCTTTACACCAGGGAGGGGCTGTTTATGGAAAGTGCTGGAACTGGAATCTGAGAAGAAATTGTGTAAAGTGCAGTCTAAGGGGCTTGAAGAGTTGCTGGATTGATTCCACGTGGTCATTCAAGATTGACTACAATTACCACCAAAGAGAGAACAAGTGCACCAAATCAATTTACAGCTAGGAGAGGTTTCAATTAGTGTCAGTCCCTACAGGTATCCCCAGCACCAAAAGGAGAAGACTTAGAGGCTGGTAAAAGAGATGCTGAATGCAGGGATAATTCAACCCAGTATGAGTGCATTTTCCAGCCCTGTTTTATATGTGAAAAAATGGACTCTTCATGTAGGTTATGTGTAGACTATAGAGCTCTGAACAAGATGACAGTCCCCGAAAAATACCCAATCCTTGATGTAGATAATCTCTTGGATGAATTACATGTAGCAAAGGTGTTCTCTAAGATCGATCTCAAATCCTGATGCCACCAGATCCGTGTGCACGAGCTTAAAATTTGCAAGACAACATTCCAATCTCATATTGGGCACTATGAGTACCTAGTTATGCCTTTTGGGTTAACTAATGCTGCAACAACTTTTCTATCTCTGATGAATGAGTTGTTCAGGTCTTATTTACGTAAGTTCATACTTGTTATTTTCAATGATATTCTCATATATAGCCAAAATTAGGAGGAACACCTTTAGCACTTGACAATAGTTTTAGAAACTTTAGCTTCTCATGCATTTATAACCAACAAACAGAAGTGTAGTTTTGGGTGGGATAAGGTGGAATACTTGAGCCATGTTTTTTCATAAAAATGAGTTACAGTAGATCCTTCTAAAAACCAGTGCATATTAAACTGGCCAAGCTCCTAGCCATAGAGAAAACTCTCCTAACCAACTCTAACAATAATTCTCAATGAATCTCCCCATACCTCAACCTCTCAATATATATTCCCTCCTCTCTAACTGAATTCCCTCAATTCCCGCCGCATCAGCCTTTTTCTCCAACTTCCCTACTCATTCCAAGGACCTTAATCAGGGACAGAGACCCTTTATTTGCGAGTCACTTTTGGAAGGAGATCTTATGGTTGCAGGGAACACAACTGAAGGTGAGTTGTGTATCATCCGGAAACGGATAGGCAAATTGAGGTAGTTAATAGATGTTTGGAGAGCTACCTTCATTGTTTTCCATCTATGAGCCTCGTTATTTGGCTCATTGGGCCGAGTGTTGGTACAATACCACATTTCATGTGCCTATGGGACAAACCCCTTTTGAAGTGATCTATGGGAAACAACCTCCAAACTTGACTAGGTTCCTCCGCAATGAGACTAAGGTGGCAGCAGTGACACTGAAATTGAATAAGAGGGATGAAGCTCTCAGTCAACTCAACATTATTCTAGCAAGGGCTCAAGCACAAATGAAAAAAATATGCAGATAGAAAGACGAGAGATGTCAACTTTGAGGTAGACGAATGGGTCTTGCTTAAGCTCAGGCCCCATCGACAACAGTCTGTGGTTAAAGGAATTAACCAGCAGTTGTTAGCCCGTTTCTATGGGATTTTTCAGATTGTAGCTAAGCTGGGAGAGGTAGCATACCAACTACAGTTGCTTTAACACTCTAAAATACATCCGGTATTTCATGTATTACAACTTAAACGGGTTGTTGGAAATTATCATGTTGAGAGGGAGTTACCTCAAAACTTGGAAGTTCATGACAGTGTGGTAACAGAGCCTGAACAGTTGATGGGGAAGCGAACAATCTCCAAAGAAAGAACCCCCACACAACAAATAGGCCCAAAGTATGGAGAGTATACTACAGGAAGCGTACTTTAGAATGTGAAGGGTAACAGTTAAGGATAACGGAAATAGGCCCAAAGTATGGAGAGTATATTAAAGGATGCGTGTGAAGAATGTGAAGGGTGACAGTTAAGGATAACGAAAATAGGCCCAAAGTATGGAGAGTCTACTACAGGAAGCGTGTGAAGAATGTGAAGGGTGATAGTTAAGGATAACGAAAATAGGCCCAAAGTATGGAGAGTATACTACAGCAAGCGTGTGAAGAATGTGAAGGATGAGCTGGCACCAAAAGAATGAGTAAGTGCATGGGTAGAGGTGAGGGAGTCAGTTATATAAGATAATGATGTGAGGAGGGAATCATCTTGGAATCCTGCTATTGGAGAGAGAAAGGATCAGCAGAGAGTGTTTCTCTGTTGTGGGGAACCACTTGGCTAGGCTGGTAGTTACACCATCAGACTTTATTCTTCTTTTTATACTGTAAACACCGTATCCATCTTCAAACTTTCTCGATTAATATAACAGTGCTCTTCAATCCTAAACCCGATAACAAGCTATTATTCTTGGTTATTTTTTCCTAGACATCTAGTAAAATGCAAATGCCCTTGAATTACTTATGTTTCCTCCCCAGGTTATTTTATTATGTTGAAGAGAAACCGTAACACCCTATGGAATCATTCTTCATTTGACATGGTTTGTCCATTTGATCCCATTATTCTATTATAATATCTAACTAATGTTGATGTGTATGATGTATCCTTGCTAAAGTGTACCTACAAATGTGATTTTCTTTTTGTGTTGATGTAGACAATTACTTTACCGATTTTTCTACATTGAAAAACTCGTTCAATTTGTGCAAATTAAATATCTGAATTTGGTAATTGGAAATTGATAAACCCATTAACATAGAGTATATGAAAAGAGGTACAAGATGACAGGAAAAGGAAAAGGGGCCCATGAATAAGGGTTTGAGTGTATGAATGAAGTGATAAACAGGTGACAGAAGAAGCAATATGATTAGGAGGAGGGTATAACGAGGGATTGGTTGAAGCAGAGATAGAAGGAAATACCAGAAAAAGACAGAGGGGGAGGAGGGTATAACGAGGGATTGGTTGAAACAGAGATAGAAGGAAATACCAGAAAAAGACTATAGTAGAAAGTATTATGGTGAAATCTTGACATCGCAGGAGGAAACAAATGATGAGGATTTGGGAATCACAGGAGGAAACAAAGATGATTAAAAGAATGATGTGTTGAATGAGAGAAAAATAGAAAGTATTATGGTGAAATCTTGTGTTTAAACTACACAATGGAGACTTTTTATATATGCTTAAAAGCATTTAGGTAATTACAAATGTTCTATCTCTATTTTTTATAAGATTAAAAACAAATCCTATAAGTTGAACCTAGATATTCTTAGATAATATCTAGATATTATTTTATATACTGACATGATGTGAGGTACATGGAGGTATCTGAGTATTAGCAAGTGATATTTGAGAGATAGGATGAGAAGGGAGTTACGCTTATTCCTAGTTCAGGAGTGTTACATTTTTCTCTTTATTGTCTTATACTATTTCACTCCCACTCTAAGTATCCCCCCATTGACTCCAAATTTTTCTCCCCAGCTCATTTCTCTTAATGGCCTCTTAAATCGTAATGGACATAAAGAAAGTAAAAGACAAAATACTTTCTTATTTTACTACTATAGTCCTAAGCTGTATATATAGGAAAAAAATTATAATAGTAATAATGACAAAATGATAAAATAAGAATAAATAGAATAATATAAAATAAAAGAATCAAATTTGATTTCCCTTGATTCTTCAACATCCCCCTCAATTTTGGTACATAAATATCTGACATGTCCAACCTGGCTATACGTCACTCAAAATTGGGTTTGCCAAATTTTTTGTCAAAAATATTAGTAGTTTGCTGATTAGAAGTCACTAATGGTAGACATATAATTCAAGCATAAATTTTCTCTTTTATGAAGTGGCAGCCAAACTCAATGTGCTTGGTTCTATCATGTTGCAAAGGGTTGTGAACTATACTTCTTACTGCTTCGCTATCACATAACAGTTTTAAGGGTGAGTCAACTTTCACTTTTAATTCTTCCAAGAGTTTATGAATCCACCAAAGTTCAAAGATTCCTTGAACTATTGCTCTGAATTTGGCTTCTGCATTGCTTCGAGCAACAACAACTTGTTTCTTACTTCTCCAAGTGACTAGATTTCCCCAAACATAGGCACAATATCCAGTAGTTGATTTTCTAGCAGTAACTAAACCTGCCTAATCAACATCTGTAAATATAAAGGCTTCTCTGTCATTGGTTATCTTGAAGTACAAACCCTTTATAGGAATGGATTTCAAGTACCTTAAGATACGATAAACTGACTCCAAGTGTCCTTCATAGGGAGTATGCATGAATTGACTTACAACACTTACAGAGAAAGCGATGTCAAGTCTAGTGTAGGTTAGATAAATAAGTTTGCCAACCAATCTGTGGTATCTTCCAATATCAACACGAACATTGCCTTTCTCCCAAAATTTAGCATTTAATCCATAGATGTATCTGATGGTCTACATGCTCTCATCCCAGTTTCCTCAAAGAGTTCTAAGATGTATTTTTTTTTTCAGAAACAACAATTCCCTTCTTTGAGCGAACAACTTCAATATCAAGAAAATATTTAAGGGCACCTAAATCTTTGATCTCAAATTCTTTTGCCAGATTTTTTTTTCAATCTTTCCATCTCAACAATGTCTTCTCATGTGAGAATAATATCATCTACATATTCAATTAGAATCGCAATCTTACCAACATTAGAGAACTTCATAAACAGAGTATGGTTTGATTGTCCCTGCATATATCTTTGCCTTTTAATCGACTGAGTGAATTTTTCAAACCAAACCCTTGGAGATTGCTTGAGACCCTAAAGTGATTTTTGTAGTTGCAAACCTTTGAATCAAACTAGTCTTCAAAGCCAGGAGGACTATCCATGTATACTTCCTCCTCCAAACCACCATTCAGAAAAACATTTTTTACATCAAGTTGGTTAAGAGACCAATCTAAATTCACCGCTAAGGACAAGAGAATGCTAATAGTGTTTAATTTGTCAACAAGAGCAAAAGTATCTGAGTAATCAATGCCATATGTCTGAGTAAACTCTTTAGCAATCAAGCGTGCCTTGTATCTTTCAATTGTGTTATCAAAATTATATTTCACAATAAATACCCATTTACAGCCAACAATATTCTTTCTTGTAGGTAAAATCATGACTTTTTAAGTTTGATTCTTCTCAAGAGCTCTCATCTCCTCAAGAACAGTTTCCTTCCACTTTGGAATTTTTAGAGCCTCATGTACATTTTTTGAAATTTCTACAGTTGATAACTGAGAAGTAAATGCAGTAAGTGAAGAAGACATGATGTAACTGGTTTAGTGCATGATATAACTTAGATAAAGGAAGTTTAGTGCATGATGTAACTGGTTTCCTAATTGCAATAGGAAGGTCTATATTAGAACACACATGACTCTTAAGAACATAAGAAAGACTTACTTGCATCGGAAGGAAGGATCAAAGAATGGGTCCTTCATTGCTCTGTTTATGGTTTCTTTTTTCAAAGACATTTCCCTTCCATGTAAGGTCAAATGTAGTAAACCTGTTTTGTGTCTCTTTATCTAAATCATTATGTTGTGGCATTTTAGGTGATCCTTCATTATTATCAAGATCAAGAATTTGTTCAATGTGATTTTGATTTGAAATTGTCCCCCCCAAATCTGTCAGAATCTCATTCTTAAGCAGATTGAGTTCCGATATGGATTGTTGGACTTTTTTTTGGGTGCATCAATATAAGTCTCAATTTTTTGACAACAATATATCACCTAAAGTAATGATATTTTCAAAAGATGAATCTTAAAATTTCCCCCCTGAAGATGAATGTTAGTAAGAAAAGGTTGATTTTCAGCAAAAGTAACATACATCATTACAAAAATCTTTTTTGATTCAAAACACTTACACCCCTTTTGAGTTTGGAGAGTAGTTAGTAAAAAACATTTTATTGCTCGTGACTCAAGTTTGTCAAGTTGTTTATGTTCACAAACAAAAGCAGTGCAATAAAAAAAATGTAGTGGCAAATTAACAGACACAAATCAAAGGAAAGCAATTTCGAAAAACATCAAGAGGGGTTTGAAAATCTAAAACTTTAGATGACATATGGTTAATTAAATATGTTGCAGTTAAAACAATTTCACCCTACTAATATATTGGAACTTTATTTGCAAAGAGTAAAGCTCTAGCAAACTTAAGAAAGTCTCTATTCTGTCTCTTTGCAATTCCATTTTGTTGGGGTGTATTAATATAAAAACTTTGATTAACAATCCCATTTTCAAGAAAAAAATCTAAAAAAGACATATTAAAATATTATCTACCATTGTCACTCATGAAAACTTGAATATTTATTTGGTATAGAGTTTGCACCATTTTAAAGAAATTTTTGACAATCTGTCCAACTTCCAATTTTTCTTGAACATTGGTTCATTAATTTTTAATGGCCCTTTTATACTGTAGGATGTGCAAAGCAGTACAAAAGTATTTATTTCATAATGTGCTACGGGATACCCTTATTTTGGGATTATTGATTCTGTAATAATCATATACTAAATTATGTTTCCGATCCCTAATATTATAACATTTTAAAACTAGTCTCTATTTGAAGTTATTTACTACTAGCCCCTACAGTTAGATGGGCTGTAAGTATTCCGGCCCGTTAGTATTACTGCCAATTATGTTTGTTTAATACTCATAGTCTATATAAAGAACTTCCGTTGTGTAGTTGAAACACACGAGTTATTCGACATGTCTCTCAATACTTTTCGTATTTAACATGGTATCTACAGCCTATTGAGAGACAACCCTAATCGTCAACTACCCGGTGGACCCACTATCTCCGCTGAATATTTTTTCTTCCGGTAAACCGTGTTCTCAACTCCGGTTTCCTCATCCCTGCCTTTGATACACTGATTCCTAAATTTTTGTCCATCCGTCCACGCTCTGCCGTCGCTGCTGTCTCTGATGATTTTTTTTCGACGAACAACCACTCCAGTACCGTCATACACCCAGATCAGCCTACCCCTTCAGACGCGTCGTCAGAAAAGCACCCACGCGCCTCCACGTGCCACCAGCATCAATGCGCGTGAGATCCACGCGCTGCCAACAACCACCGCGCATGATGGCGCGTCTGACAGCCGTTCACGGCGCCGCTTCTTCCTTGGTACTTGCCTCGGCCTCCTGCTTCCTTATCTGCCCTCAGTTTTCAGTTTCGAGTTACGGATATACAAGTTCCAGTTCAAACAGCCCCTGTCTTCCCGGTTCCGACGCGTTTTCTGACACTCTTTACTGACCATGACGTTTCAGTCTGAAACAAAGAGCATCTTCACCAACTACATCACTTCTCCTCTCTCTGTCGAAAAATTGAATGGGTCAAATTATGATAGTTGGGCCACCGACATCAAACTATGGATACTCAGTCAAGGTTACGAGGACCATCTCACTCAAAAGCCTGAAAAGGTGGTTGTGACTGAAACATCAAAATGGGAACAAATAGATGCTCAGTTGTATAGTGTCATTAAGTCTACACTTCATCCAGATGTTAAACCGATTTTCCGTCCACATCTCACGTGTGAATCGGTTTGGAGTCAAACAAAGGTACTCTATACTAACGACACACAACGTCTCTATGGAGTTTGTCACCGCTTGTTGAATGTCATTACTCAGAAGACAATCGATGGCTCTACTTCTTCATATCTTGGCACCGTTCACAGTGCACTTCATGATTTTAATGAGCTTCTCCCTACTGCTGCAAGTAATCCAGTTGAACAGAAGGAGTTGGATCAACGCAACACCTTCTTCATGCTCCTTGCACTCTATGGTCTATCCTAGGAGTACTCTGCAACTCGTGATGAAATTTTGGGGTCTGTTACTGTTTCAGATATGTCTACTACCTCAACGATCCTCCTTCGAGTACTAGCAAAACATCCAGTTGAGTATTCTATTACTTCAACTCCGGGTGACACTGTTGCCCTTGCATCTCAGGGACATAATCCGAATTGCTCTCGTGGAGGACCATCCAACTCTAAGCCTCGTCACAAATGTGAGCATTGTAATCGGCTTGGACACACTATTGATCGCTGTTGGAAGTTGCATGGTAAGCCTTCGCCTTCGATAAATGCAACTCAGCTTGATCTTTCTGCCACTATTCAGACTACACCATTTCCACAAGGCTCCCCGACAAATTATGAAGATTTCCTCCAATGGGTTTAGAGTCATTCGAACTCTAGTTCTCCTACTTCGGTTGCACACACTGGTAACTCATCTGTTTACCTCTCTCACTCATCTTCTCTTGGCCCTTGAGTTCTTGATTCTGGTGCATCTGATCATGTCACTAGTAATAAAGGTCTTTTACCTTCACTCTCTACATCTGGTTTTTTACCTACTATAACTTCTGCCAATGACACTCAATCCCAGTCTCAAGGAGTTGGCACTGTCCAAATTCTCCATTCCATCTCAGTTGCATCTGTTCTCTATGTACCTGGATGCCCTTTTAATTTACTTTCAGTTAGTCGATTGACTTGGTCTCATGACTGTATTATTACTTTCACTAATGATAATGTTACCTTGCAGGACCGGAGTTCGGGACGGGCAATTGGCGTCAGATGTGAGTCTCAAGGCCTCTATTACCTTTCTACATCATCCAAGACGTGCTCTGTCTTAGAGTTCTCTCATACTATCCATGCTCAGTTAAGACACCCAAGTCTTACCAAACTGCAAAAACTGGTGCCTAGTTTGTCTAAGTTGTCTACTTTACATTGTGAGTCGTATCAGTTAGGGAAACACACCCGTAGTAATTTTCCTGATCGAGTCAATAAAAGAGTATCATCTCCTTTTGCTTTAGTTCACTCTGACGTTTGGGGTCCCTCTCATACTGTGTCTACTTTAGAGTCTAAGTATTTTGTTACTTTTATTGAAGATTACTCTCGTTGTACGTGGTTATTTATAATGAAAAATAGAGTTGAACTGTTTTCTATTTTTGAGCAATTTTATCAAGAAATTAAAACTCAATTTGGAGTTTCTATTCGTACCTTAAGAAGTGATAATGCTTGGGAATATTTGTCCCATCAATTTCAAAATTTTATGGCTTTCAATGGTATTCTACACCAAACATCATGTCCTCATACACCCCAGCAAAACAGGGTAGCCGAACGCAAAAATTGGCATCTCATTGAAACCACACGAACCTTACTTATCCATGGTAATGTTCCATTCCGTTTTTGGGGGGATGCAGTCTTAACGGCGTGCTACCTTATCAATCGCATGCCGTCTTCTGTCCTTGATGGCAATATCCCTCATTCGGTCCTCTTTCCCCATACTCCTCTTCACCCACTACCACTGTGTGTCTTTGGATCCACGTGTTTTGGCCACAATTTATCTCTTGGTTTGGACAAACTATCAGCTCGATCACTCAAGTGTGTCTTTCTCGGTTATCATCGGTCCCAAAATGGCTATCGTTGTTATTCTCCCACACTACACTCTACATTACATCAGCCGTTGTTACCTTTTTCGAGTCTGTATAATATTTTAAACCTACCCATATAGCTATTGAGCCCCATTAGGACTTTAATCCTGAACCTCCTCAGGTAGTTATCCCTATCCCACCCACTCATATTCCTGTCGAACCTGTCGAGTCTGCCCCCCCAACCTCCACGACCACTACAAATATATCAGCGTCGTCGCGTACCCTCTGTTGTGCCTATTCCTGTTCCCATTACAGACTCTTCTCCGACGCCACCTCCGGATCCGGCCCTGCCACTTAAGCATGACCTTCCATTGCTCTTCGTAAGGATATTCACATAACCCGTAATCCGTTTCCTCATTATATTGATTTGTATTATCATCGTCTTTCTCCTTTGCATTACACTTTCTTGTCCTCCTTGTCTTTTGTTTCTATTCCTAAAACTACATGTGAAGCATTATCCCACCCTGAGTGGAGGCAAGCAATGCTTGATGACATGTGTGCTCTACAAAGCAGTGGTACTTGAGAATTGGTTCCTTTACCTCATGGGAAGTCTTTAGTCGGGTGTCGTTGGCTCTATATAGTGAAGGTTGGCCTTGATGGTAAGATTGATTGATTTAAGGATCGTTTGGTAGCCAAGAGATATACTCAGGTTTTTGGGTTGGATTACAGTGATACCTTCTTACCTGTTGCCAAAATGGCATCTGTCAGACTGTTTTTCTCCATTGCAGCAATTCGACATTGGCCTTTCCATCAACTTGACATTAAAAATGCCTTTTTGCACGGTGATCTTGAAGAGGAAGTTTATATGGAGCAACCACCAGTGTTTGTTGCTTAGGGGGAGTCTTCCACCATGGTTTTTCGGCTACACAGGTCCCTTTATGGTCTTAAACAGTCTCCTAGAGCATGGTTTGGAAGATCAACTCGGTAGTACAAGAGTTTGGTATGATTCGTAGTGAAGCCGATCACTCTGTATTTCATCATCACTCAGCCCAAGGGTGCATCTATCTTATTGTTTATGTGGATGACATTGTTATAACTGGTAGTGATCAGCAAGGAATACTCCAGTTAAAACATATTTCAAATCAATTTCAGACTAAAGACCTTGGTAAACTCTATTATTTTTTGGTATTGAGGTATCCCAATCCAAGGATGGCCTTGTAATTTCACAAAGAAAATATGCTATGGATATTCTTGAAGAAATAGGTCTATTAAATGCCAAGCCAGTTGATACTCCTATGGATCCAAATGTCAAACTCCTACCTAATCAGGGGGAGCCTCTATCAGATTCAGGAAGATATAGGAGATTGGTTGAAAAATTAAACTATCTCACAGTTACTCGTCCTGACATTTCCTTTGCTGTCAGTGTGGTAAATCAGTTCTTAAATTCTCCTTGTCAAGAACATATAGATGCTGTAATCCAGATTCTTAAATACATCAAAAGTGCACCTGGAAAAGGTCTCATTTATGAAGATAGAGGACATAATCAGATAGTTGGCCACTCAAATGCCGATTGGGAAGGCTCGCCCATAGATAGACGATTAACTTCCGGGTATTGAGTACTTATCGGAGGAAATTTAATATCTTGGAAGAGCAAGAAACAAAATGTTGTTGCAAGATCCAGCGCTGAGGCAGAATACAGGGCCATGACACTAGTAACATGTGAACTCATCTGGTTGAAACAGTTACTGAAATAACTTCAATTTGAAGAGGCCAACATAATGACACTAATATGTGATACTCATTCTGCATTGCACATTGCCTCAAATCCTGTTTTTCATGAGATGACCAAACATATCAAGATTGATTGTCATTTTGTTAGAGAAAAGATCGAATCAGGTGACATCATCACTAGCTTTGTTAATTCCAATGATCAGTTAGCAGATGTTTTTACAAAGTCATTGCGAGGTCCTAGAATTAGTTATATATGTAACAAGCTGGGTGCATTTGATTTATATGCTCCAGCTTGAGGGGGAATGTTAAAATATTATATTAGAATGTAAATAATTAGATTAGATGGACTGTAAGTATTCCGGCCCGTTAGTATTACTGTCAATTATGTTTGTTTAATACTCATAATCTATATAAAGAACTTCCGTTGTGTAGTTGAAACACACGGGTTATTCAACATGTCTCTCAATACTCTTCGTATTTAATAGGTACGAATTAAATTTGCCAGTTTTATGTAAATATGTGAATTGGAAACAAATAAATTTTTGAAACCAAAAAATCAAACGGATCAAATTCAATATTACAAAACATCGTATTTAAGTCAAAACATATTCAGTGCATTAATCTATGTTAAATGCTATTATCAGATACATCAATCTGGAAAGAGTGGTGATGATTCCCTGGCTACCTGTCAAAAATTAAGGGGAGACCTTAAGGCAGTTTTCAATGTACTTCCAAAGGACATGCAACAACTTATGCTTTCAAATCCCCAAAGGGCATCCCTTCTTCATGATAGTCCAGAATTTACAAAACTTCCTGGACGTCCACTGATACAAGTTTCTGTTGTGTCTTCTACATCACCAAGGTGACGGGAAAATCATGTAACATGTGTTCTTGCTTTCTAGGATCTTCCCATGTTGAAGGACAGGATAACTCATAGACTACATCTGTCTTATTGAGAGAAGTTCTTTGATTCTTGACATGTCATTTGAGGTAAGAATATTTTGCATACATCATAATTGCTTTTAAGTTTATTACAATATATTTGCTGATTTCCATCTTATTCTTTTTCAAATGAACAGTTGTGCAATAACTGCAATTTATGAGTCAAGCCAACACACTTGAAGCAGCCAGCGTTGTATAACATCTCTCCTGGCAAACGTGCATATAAATTCCTCTTTTATGTTGAATTTATGTTTTCTTGATTGCCTATGTTGGCGGAGATTGCGGCTTCATGTTGTTTATATTCTGAAAGATCAAGCTGTAAATTATTACGTAGCATTCTTTTAATGTCATTTTATAAATTTCACATGGCAAGGGCTGACATACATTTTTGCCTGTCTAGGAGCGTAGGCCAATCACTTGTGACCAATCACCAATTCCTTTTTTTTTTTTACAAGACCAATGTCCAATTCTGATAATGTATAGAATAAGTGGAGATTTAACTCACTAGTAAAAAATCGAGACTAAAATTAAATGATAGGTATTTTATATGAACAAAAATGTATTGTATTCTGCATATAATTGGTAGTTTGTCATGTCTTGTATATATTTGGCCGATAGAATAAACAATGCATTTTGTCGGTAAAAGTCACATACTAGAAAAAAGCAACAGGAAAAACTACATAGTTGGAGTCCCAAGATTCCCGATAACCAAATACAGAAAACAAACTTACATGCTAATAGCCTCCTCCTAAATCTAAAATCTAACAGTAAAATTGAATCAGTCACAAGAAACTTTACTGTTTCCTGGTTTCTGAAATCTGTTAAGCTATAGCCAAAACATAGCAAAAAATCAGGATCATTGAGAGCCCTTCATGCAATAGAAAAGAAGAACCGCTAGCAAACATCAAAGGGAATTGACATCCTTTTTCAGAAGGATCCTCATGTGTAATGATAGCCAAACCAGAGAAATCACAGTCCCAATCCATCTGGTTATTTACTTGATAATACATATTGAAAGCATAAGAAGCATTCCCTTGGAGACTTAGATTGTTACAAGTAGAACCATAACCAAGAGCTGTACAATCAGATTTGGTACAAGCATAGTCAATACTATGAGCAAGATCATCCAAATTAGTAGCATCTGGATCTAAAACACACCACCTCTTTTTTAAGTACTTAATCCCTTCAACAGGTACAAGACCATTTTCCTTATGTTTACCTCTTATGTCTAATTCATACTTTGGCTTTCCATCAAACTCAAAAATCCCCCAATGCCTCTCAAAGTTTCCAGGAGCAACACTTTTAGCATTCTCATCAATGAGACTGAATAGATAGAAGTCCATCATTCCTTTTCTTTTAGGGGTACCATTACCACTCAGAGCATGTTTAATAAAACCCTGGTTGAATCTCTTTGCATTTTTGGCATTTGCATTCTTATCACCATCAGTTGGCCACCCAACTTCACCAACTGTAACATGCAAATCTGGATATCCTGCTTTATCTAAAGCCCACATAAGTGTATCCAGATTCGCATCAAACACATTGGTATAAACTGCTTTGCCGTCTTGAAGAGGTTTGTTCTTTCCATCAAAAAATGCAAAATCAAATGGGAAATTATCATTGCCATAAAGACTAAGGAAAGGGTAGATATTGACTGTGAAGGTTGCATTGTTTGAGTATAGGAATTGGATTATTTCAATAGTGAGGTCTCTTATTTCAGGCCTGAAGTCACCTGCTGATGGCAGTGGATTTGAGTCTGGTGAATAGTAAATGTCTGCATTGAATGGAACAGTAACTTTGATCTTTGATCCCAGCCCTGCTTTGTAGAGTGAAGTTTGTATGTTCTTAAGAGCTGGAAGGGTTTTATTTAGATAGGTACCATTGTATGCTTTAAGGAAAGGCTCATTACCCACAGCGACGTACCTGCAATGATAGCATACATAGCAAATAGAATCATTCAGAGTTAGGAATAGTCAAAGCATGGTTTTAAACATTCAACAAATTAAACCTATAATTACATTGCATATAATCAAAACACAGGTTACTACAATGGAACAAAATAAGAGATCCATACAGTCAGCAAAATTAAATTTAATATATGATCACAACTGCACCAAATCCGATTCCACAGACGGCCCATTTAACTTAATATGTCTCGGAAAATTAGTGCTTTCAAGTTTCAATTAAAACTTAAATTTTAACAAAAGAAATAAAATACACATTGCTACAAAGAGAATTATTAATAATAATAATAATATAATAATAATAATAATAATAATAATAATAATAATAATAATAATAATAATAATAATAATAAGTAATAATAATAATTACTTGCAAGAAAATGGGATACTGTGAAGAATTAGAAAGACTAGTAACATTTTGAGTAAAAATTGAAGTGCATTATATAGAGTTGAAAGAGTACTGAACTTGATATTGACACCACCAGTGAACAAGTAACAGGTAACATTTTCGTAAACCCAAGAATCTGCAGCTTTAGGAGTGTTACTAATCTTATGCAACATAACATTTGGTATTGCAAGCATGACTTCAATATCAGTACCCATTAGAGCTACCATAATGCTATCATCTGCATCAAATAGCTTCAATTTTCGAAACCCGTTTTCCATAAGCATCTTAACAACTTTCTTAGGTGGAAGTTGGTGGGTTGCCATTGTTCCCCAGTTCACACCAACCCAAGCATAGCCATTCGAGATTAAACTTACCAAGCTAATGAGGAATGTTGCTAGGTACCTATGATTTGAACCATTCTCTTGCGCCATTTTGGTAGTAATGATTTGAATTTTAGAAGATTCAAGAATGGTGATTGGTGACGGAACATATATGAAATTGAGAAATGGGAATTTATATCCGTGTGTGTAGATCAGTTTCTTAGTGCGCGTTTGTTCCAGTGGCTTAACACGGAAGGTAAATAAAAAGTTTAATTATTTGTTTATTTAAATTCTTTACACGTGAGAAAGTAGAAAATTGACTTAAAAAGTCGTTTCTTAATTCGGCATCTATACATTATAATAAAGCAAACATGATTAATTGGCAAGTTTGACACGTGTCAACAAACTAGAGTGTTAAGAAAATATAAGTTTCTATTAATAGAAATAATACGTGTTTATTCTTGAGAAGTTAATGGTCAATTAAAAAAATAAAAAGGAATGAATTAAAAATAAAAAGCTTTTTTTTGTAAGAAAAGCATAAAACTTCTGTTACATCACGATCTTTGTCCACGATACAATTTAATGGTCAGTTAAAAAATTAAAAATAAAATACAATATACCACGACTTACAGTTTTTTCATGTATCCGTTGAGAAGTTAATGGCCAATTAAAATATAAGAAAAACAAATTAAAATAAAAAGATTTTTTAAGACAAAAATAAAACTTCTATTACATGAGAAGTGCAGAAATGCGTCAGTTGAAAAGTTAGTGGCCAATTAAAAAAAATAAAAGAATAAAAATAAAAAGAATGGATTAAAAATACACTACACCACTGCTTGACGTTTAACTGTTGAGAATTTAGTGGTCAGTTAAAAAAGAAGAATAACAACAAAATACAGTCACTAACACCACGACTTGACAGTTTTTGTAATTGTTTTTTAAACACTACTTTAGCAACCATCCGCTTCAAATTAATTTACTTAAAAAAATTATTTTATTTGGTTGTTAGAGGTGTGCGAATGTGGTTTTTGTCTTGATCTCCTCAATGTTAAACAAAACTTTTTTGCAATGGATATAGTACTGAGATTAATATTCGTGAGCTTTTATTTATCAAATTAAGATTAATATTCCTGGTGAAACTATGTATTTGTTCGTGTTGCACTTAACAATATGTTCACACGAATTAATTAGTTGAATTGGTAAAAAAATTTCAATCTATGATTATTATTTTATATTGTTTTGTTATGCATATATATATTTTGTATTGTTTATGTTTCTTAATTTTGTATGTGTATATGTATATTTCTATCATCTTATATAACATTTGTCTTAATAACTCCGATTTTAAATTCACTCATAAATAGTTAACAAATTGTACATTTGTATATTTATATTTCTATTCTCTTATACAAGATTTGTCTTGATAACTCCGATTTTAAATTCTCATAAATAATTGTTGCCTCCTAATAATTTTGATTATAAGTTGTCTAATAAATAATTTATTTAAGTAAATATAAAATTTATTTAGAGCCATGAATTCAATTAAATTTTCAGAATATTGAAGAGAAAATAATAATTTATTTAAGAAAATATAAAATTTATGTAGGAATTAAAGAAACAATTCACTTCATCGATTTCAAACACTATTTTATCAAATTTAAAAACTACTATACTATACATTTTATATTCTAAATTTATTATTAAATATCACGCAAATTCAAAAGAATTCAAAAGATTCATGAAAGATTAATGAAGACTAACATGCAAATTCAAAGATAAAAGATACTCATAGTTTTTATGTGTATTGTAATTTTTTGTTTGTAACGGGAAAATTATTTTTCTTTAGTATTTTGTGAGTAGTACTAAAATGAAAGATATTTTGCCCACTTATACAGCAAAGGCCGAATAATAAAAATAAAAATTCATTATTAAGTTACTTACTCATCTTTACATTTACTTATTTTATATATGTCCATGTCCATTATTTTAAAAATTCTTATTTCATCTAATCTAATTATTTAATATTTTTTTAATAATTATTGTTTTATTTGTTTAAAATTAAAAGTATTTTTTTGTAATAAGTTTTTTGGAAAGAAATAAGATTCTTTGTAGAATTCAAAATAAGGCACGATGTTGAAGTCATACTTTTCATCAATAACATTGAGCGTATAAGAAAGTAGTTTTTAAGTTAAGTTATAATTAGATTTTTTTTAATTTTTTAATTTTAAATTATTTTTTTAAGTCAACTTATTTTTAATATCAATAAAATAAAATTTATAAAATTTGATATATATATATAAACTAATATAATAATTTATTTATTAAAATCGTTGTTTCCGTGCGTCGCACGGGTTACGAACTAGTACAGTGTAAGGCAAAGCAAGTAGCATGTATGAAATTCTAAATGTAAGATTTTTTTTTCTTTCAATCTACGCTACCGTAGGTCTGTAGTCATTTAGGTGATTATTAGGGATTTATATGCCCTTCTTTTTTCTTTGTTCTTTTTACCACATTGGCCAATCAATTTGCTTACTTACTGATTTAATGTTTTAATTATTTTATTTTTTAAAATAATTTACAACAGCTTTTTAAGAAATAGTCCTAACATAATTTTGCAAAATATATAGTTAAAACAGATTAATGATACTATCTACATATACACATTTTAAAAAAAACTAACAAATACTATAGAGGAAAAATTATCCCATCCATATAATAAATTATTTAGGAAATAATATAAATATAATTTAACACACATAAATTTTAAATGAAGAGAAACACATTCCACACACTACTAATATTAGAAAAAATACGTGGGTCTTACACTTGTTGATTGTTATAATATGAATTATTATACTACAATTATATTAGAAAAAAAGTGTATGAAATAATATATAAGGAAAATAGGTATTGTTTTTGCTATATTGAACAACTATTATTTATTCTATTATTATGTATCACAATACAAAAATTTCTCATGCATCAATGACAATCTATGTCATACATTAGTTTGTATAATAAGTTATAATTAATTTAGGTAAAATACATCATGCGGTACTTTAGGTTATACGGAAATAAAAATTGATTTAGACTAAAAATGCTATTGATATTCTTTACATGAATGAGAATAAAATTCATAGTACCATTTTAAAAATTTCTAACTAAAACGAATGAAATGAGGTTAGGACTAAAAATAGTTCAACATTGTAAATTTTACAAACATAAAAGATTAACTTGATAAAAAATAAGTTAAGAGATCAATTTGATATTTTCGTGTAACGGACTACACAATATATTAGGCCATTAATTGGTTTGGTGATTGTGATGATTGAGTTAAGGAACAAAGTGATAAGGAGATTGAGAGTTCGATGTCCACTCCAACCTAACAATACAAATAATTATTGTTTGAACTTTGCACTAACTTGGACACTTAGAGCTATTGTTATGCGAATGGAATAAATTGGAAGTCCTACATAGGAGAAATTTTATACAATGTTAGTGTGTATAAGGTGGAGGTAGGACACTTGGGGTGTGTCCAAATGATACTCAATATTGTAAGCATGAGATAATACATTTAAATTGACCACCACACACCAGTGTGCCGCTTCCGTCGGTGGTAAATTTTTTAGAAACCCAAAAATTACCCGGTCAAATTCGGGTCTGTTGCGGCCTAAAATTTTGAGTGTTTCTCGAATTCAACGGAGTCGCCACCAAAGTTTATTTTAAAATAGAAAAAACATTGGAAAACCCTTAAAAATAGAAATAAAAAAATAAAAAAATGGTATTTGAAACCAAATTTTGAGTTCGGAAGTCGATTATGCATAGGGAAGATATTAGCAACGACATCCATTAAAATACGATTACCTATAATTAATTGTGCAAGATTTAATATTAACTTAAGTATATTTATTTCTCCTTATTATTAAATATGAATAATAATTATTACTATTTTTTTAATATGATTTTGGAAAAAATGTGTGCTTAAGAAATAAAAGACGAAAATGAAATAAAATTTATTAATGCGCTTGATAAGAATACGATCTTGCTCCTACGTATATCCCGGTGCGATGAAGAAATCAAAGCTACGTAGTTCTTAGGTAGAAAATGTGGATATGTTGATTTTTTTTTTTTTATAAAGAAAATTTGGATTTGTTATATTTAAAAAAAATATATGTTTCGACGAGAAAAGAAAATGAAATTGTTTGACTTGAAAAAATAATATTTTTTTATGCGAGTTTTAGGACTATCAAGCTGTACAACTCGTGTCTCAAAAACTCAGAATAAAAAGATGTCTCATCTGGTTAATCCTTTTCAAAATGTTTTATATTTTTTTCAATTTTAAAGTTGAGTTTTAAAACCACCACCAAGTAATACAACTTGTGTCTCAATAACTCAAATATTAAAAAAAGATTACATGTAATTAATCAATTTTTTATTTATAAAAAAGTCGATTTTAGATTAATTTATTAAAAAATAATAAATAAATAAATAAATAAATAAATAAATAAATAAATAAAGAGAGTTTTAGAACTATCAAGTTGTACTACTTGTGTTCTAAACAACTCAAAGATTAAAAAAAAAAAAACTCACATCTAATTAACCAAACTTAAAAAGTTGATTTTAGATTAATTTATTAAAAAAATAATAAATAAATAAATAGAGTTTTAGAACTATCAAGTTGTATTACTGGTGTTCTAACAACTCAAAGATTAAAAAGATGTCACATCTAATTAATCTTTAATATAATGTTTATTTGTATTTTTATGATAAAATTGATATTTAATTATAAAGGAAACTAACCCTTTTTTTTAATAAATAAATAAAAAAAAGTTTAAATGGGCTAAGCTTGAAACATATTTTTGTTGTTTGTTATTAGAACATGTGCCCAACTTAACTTAAAAACGACTTTTGAGTAAAGTCCAAACCCAACTTAACAAAAGAAGGTTGAAATCTGAAAACCCTAATTTCAACTTAAGGAAGACGACTACATTTGTGACACCCTAAACCCCCAAAATAATATATATAATAAATTATATCATTATCCTATAAAATTTGCAGCGGATAAATAAAAGTATGTTACCAAGAAATAAAACTTTTATTTTTAACTTATTATATCACGTTTCTCAAAAATCAAAAGAAACACTTTAAACTTATTTTCTCCATTAAAATAGTGTAATATCAATAAACTTGATTTAAGTATTATTACTTGATTTAATTTAAAAACTTACTAGTACTTCTAAGATTTTTCTACAAAAATTCATTTCAAATTAAATAAGTAAAATACAATTTTAAACCCTTATTCCCGGTATCACCTATCAGAGCACGGTTCCTCCCAAATTTGAACTTCAAGATTCATTAACCTGTAACAACTGCGATTTCGCAAACGCAGGGCCAAACTAGTCAAACACAAACAACGAAGGAGGTGAGTTTCGAAATCATGATGACAATATAATACAAGTAAGAAGAACACACAAACATGTAGGTTATATGGCTTCTATTTTTAGGAAATTTTATACAATATTATTAACAAGATTATCTAATTCTTTCCTAAGTGATGAATTAATATCAAAACCAACTTGTTTAATATTAATTCCTATTTTAACAGTAAAAGATTCAAACAGTTTATTCACAGCGGAAGTTTATAATCACATGCAAGATCAATATTAAAAGTAAAGAGAGATAGGAAATAATGCACCAGGAGATTTTTATACTGGTTCGGCTATCACTTTGATAACCTACATCCAGTCCTGAAATCTACAACAGATTTCAGCCTTTCACTAGAATGATTTGAGGAATATTTTTACAGACTTTCCAGCGTCACAACCTATCCATCCAACTCACAACCACTTCTATCACAATACCAAACTATCCCTTAGAGTTACTCGTCAAACTCTAGCGAGATCAAGCTGAGGCTTCTTTCAGATGAACATAAGCATCCCAAAAGATAACCACCAGTGTACACTACTGGATTTCCAAAACTTCAATTACAGAAATTGTTCTTTCAAAAAGAATTAAAGAATACTAAGCAAATTTGACTCAATCACAATGTAAGATCTCACACAAAAGTATTAGGCCAATGAGTATTTGTGTGTTGTAACAATCTTTCTCTCAATGTGTTTTTCAATCTTCAGTGTGTATGAAAAAGTGTTATGATTGTTATTCAAAAGTTATGAAAAAATTGTGATTGATTCAATTTATATATTTTCAGAAAAACAACATATCAATCGATTTAGTAATCGATTTTATTAAAGTTTAAAACCAGCTTAATCGATTATCGTGTGTCTTGTTTTTCTTGAATCTTGAAAATACATGAACTAATCGATTGCCTAATCGATTCTTTTAATGCACTTATCAGAGACTGATACTTAGATTGTATCAGAATCAATTGACTAATCGTTTATACATGTTTTGTTCAAACAACGAGATCAAAACAATCGATTACTCATTCGACGCATATTCATTGACATAATCGATTTGGCAATGGGCTGAACTCTCCATGTAACTCAAACATTTTACTTCAATCGATTCGTCAATCGATTGTACTGGTCACAGTGACTCAGATATTTACTTCAATCGATTTGCCAATCGATTATGCTGGTCACAGTGACTCAGACATTTTCCCCAATCGATTTGCCAATCGATTTGGCTTGTTACAGGACCTCAGCTATTTGGTCAAAATCAATGTGCCAATCGATTATTCAATGTGTTTCTGATAAATGATTAACTAGTTCATTCTTTCAATCGATTACCTAATCGATTGATGCAAAGCTTGCACCTCAAGAAACATTTATCAATCGATTATCTAATCGATTAGTGCATTGCTTGCAACTTAAGAAATTTATTTCAATTGATTGTCCAATCGATTTCGTTGATCACAGAACACATGTCTGATGAAGAAGTATTTTCATAATCGATTTGCCAATCGATTGTTCAGTATGAGTTTGGTTATGTGAATCACAAAATCGATTACTCAATTGATGTGCAAATCGATTGTCCAATTGATTTGTTTAAACATAGAACACAGGTTTTGATAAAACCTTTAAGTAATCGATTTCTCAATTGATTAACTTAGTGAAACCTTCATTCTGTGAGTCTGACAATCGATTGTTCAATTGATTTATTACTTGATTGATTAAAACTCATTTTATAATTTCATTGGCAAGTACTATATGAGAACTCATTATGATTAAGTCTACCTAATTGACTCTATTAACACTAAACATTCTTGTACATCAGTCTTCAAGCCTTGTAGGACATCATCCATCTTTGCTTGATTGCTTGAGTTTCAAGTTTTGTCCAAGTGTGGAGTGTTTGATTATTTGCCTGAAATGTTTCTCAATTCAAACCATTAGATCAATCAAATAATTCATATGTATTGTATGTTTGGGAATTAAATCAAAAACATGATTAGGGAAGCACATGTCTTACAAACTCCCCCTTTTTGATTTAATGACAAACACACAATTTTAACCTTGAGATTATTCAGAATCTCCCCCTGAATTTTAGAGTTTATGATTCATTTCAACAACATAAGCACAAATTATTCACATTCATTCAACTTTGGTATCAGATTTTGATGTCATAGCTTGCTATTCAAGTTTATTAAAATCAGAGTATTATAGCTTATACAAAGTTTGGTGTCAGAGTACAATCAGGGTACATTATCAGATATTATGTATAAGAGTGCATTATCAGATATCACAAGTTAATAGTCAATCTGAGCAATATCACATAAGCAATAACACATGCTAAACTTTGATACCAATCTCCCCCTTTTGTCATTGAATTCAAAAAGAAATACAAGAGAGAATGATTAATTAAAAATTCTATCATAGGATATATACAAAACCATTACAAAGCAAAAAAAAGAAAACAAAATCCTAATCAACTAATCTAGGACTGCTCCTCATTATCACCAATGGGAGAGGTAGAGACTGATGTATTATCCTCAGCAAGTGTCTCCTCACCATGAGGTTCAGTACTATCTAGGTTGGTAGGATTTGGTTCTTCAGCTGCTTGCTTGCCAATTTCAACAATGTCTTCAAAAGACATTTTGAGACCCAAGTGTTCTTGGATGGCAGCAACATCTTGAACCACCGAGTTTAAGGTTGCTTGGAGTTCCTTAAGAGAGGCTTCCACCCTAGCATTGTGAGCAGCCTGGGACTCCATCAATTCTAGCAACTTATCCAAAAGCTCAGATTGTGCTTCAGCTGGCTCAGTTTGTTCAGCACTTGGTTGTGCTTGTTCAGCACTTGGTTGTATCCTTGTCCAAATGCCATTGATCCTTTTCAATTGCATCTGATTTACAATGGATTCACCAAAGGTTAGAGTAGTTTTAATTGATTCTTCATTGACACATGATACCTTGAAGTGTCTCAGAATCTTTGTGATTAACTGGGGGTAGGGGAGCAGCAACTTTCCTTGTGTTGATTCCACCATGTTCATCAACACAATTCATGCCCAGCTCATCTTGAGCTCCTTGTACAGGCCCCAAAGCAGGATAATATCCAGCCTCTGTACAATGGCATGATTTTCTGATCGAGGTACTAACATCCGTGTTAGCACATACATCAGCATACGATGTTGGACCTTCATTTGACCGATTGGAAGGGATACTTTTTCAAAAAAGCCTTCAATCATCAGGTCCTGAATTGTCGTATGTCGATCTACTAATGATTCCCAAGCGTCATCAGTCGAATCAAGATCTGCTCTTCCATCAATAGCTTCTCCAAAGAATGGTAATCCTGACAGTTTGGAGAATTCTTCAAAAGTCATTGAGATTTTCTTACCCTTGACTTCAGCCTCGAAACCAGTATTAGTGAGTTTGAAGGTTGAGTAGAAGGCTCTAATCAGCCTTGGGTAGATTTCCAAAGAACAGGAAATGAAATCTACTAATCCATGAAACCTTAAGTGGTTTTGGAAAGTAAAACCATTTGAGTCAAAATAGGTAAAATCCAGAGTTCTAGCCTCTTGGATTTTCCTTTTTAAGAAAGAAGGTGGGAGAACAACTTCTTCAACAGGTTTGCCTTTGGGAGGCTGAACCTTCCTTGGTTGGGGGGAATATATAGCTTTCTTCTTTTTTCTGGATTGGCTCTTTCATGACATCCCCCATTAGTTTCTCTGATTGAGGAACCTTCCTCTTTTTTGTTGTTCCTTGATTTGTTGCAATAGCCTTCCCTTTATCTTTTGCTAATACCTTATGAGTAGGTATTGAGACTCTCTTAGCAGGAGGGGAAGGAGGTTGAGGGGAGGGTGTTCTTCCACTAGATGTTGAAGAAGAATCTAGGGAAACAGATTTAGAAGAAGATGATTGAGGTTTTTCAATAGTTTGCTTTACTCTTGCCATTTGAAAGATTTTGGAAATTTGAGATGTTTGAGAGGATTGAGAAGGATTAAGGCACAAAAAAATTCGAGTTTGGGAGAGAAAATATGAACTGATGGTGAAAGTGGGTTGAGAAATCGATTTAGGGATTTATATAGAACTGTTCAGAATCGATTTCCCAATCGATTTTATTTCACATATGGGTTCACAAAATCGATTGTCCAATCGATTTTGTTACCGTTACTTGAGTGAAATGAAAGGTTTCCGTTACAACCACCTCCAACGGCTATAATTTTTCTCTAACAGTCGTATTGTAAATCGACTCCCCAATCGATTTCGTAATTGATCCTTCATTTTGATAAATCGATGTCCAAATCGATTTCCTTATCAGTTCAGAAACCTTCTCATAGCAGCAGCGATTTCCAAATCGACTTATTTTGGCTTAGAGTTTTAGAATTTGATACAATCGATTACCAAATCGATGCTCGGGTTTGAGGTTGGAAAACTTCTCAAATTTGTGGATGTCTGAAACAAATAATCGATTATCAAATCGATTCTTTAAAAGATTTTCCAAATCTTCCATCGATTTCTCAATCGATTGAATTGATGTATACTCCAGCATTTTTGATATTTGAGATTTCCAAATCGATTATCGTGTTTCAGATTTTGACAAATAAGACACTGTGTATCACAAATCGATTATGCAATCGATTACCAAATTGATTATATTGAAGATATTGACCATACAGGGATTTCAATCGACTTCCAAATCGATTTCGTTTGGCTCAGAGTTTTCATTATTTTGACACAATCGATTACTTAATTGATGCTCGGGTTGGATTTTTGGAAAATTTCTAACATCTATGGATGTTTTGTAACAAATAATCGATTATGGAATCGATTCTTTTAAAGTATTTTCCAACTCGTCCATCGATTTATCAATCGATTGTATTGATGAATACTCCAGCATTTTGACATATGAGATTTGCTAAATCGATTATGAAATCGATTATAGTGTTTGTGACTTAGACAAATAAGACACTGTGTAGCATAAATCGATTATGCAATCGATTTTGTAATGTTGATTTTCTATTTTGTCACAGGATAATCGATGTCTCAATCGATTTGTCACAGGGATCATATTTGATTTTGATCCATAATACCAAGTTTCATTCTAATATAGAAGAAACTTTCCTTGGGTAAGGCTTTGGTAAATATATCAGCTAATTGATCAGATGTATTAACATAATCAAGCATAAAATTACCATTTTGGTATTGATCTCTAATGAAATGATGTCTAATCTCTATATGCTTTGTTCTAGAGTGCATCACAGGATTCTTTGTAATATTTATAGCACTAGTGTTGTCACACATGATTGGCACAGTTCCAAGCTCAACACTAAAGTCAGAAAGGTGTTGTTTCATCCATAAAATTTGTGCACAACAGCTTCCAGCAGCTACATATTCAGCCTCAGCTGTTGGAAGTGCAACACTATTTTGTTTCTTGCTATGCCAAGATACAAGTGAATTCCCTAATAGATGGCAAGTAACAGATGTACTTTTTCTATCTAATTTGCAATCAGCAAAATCAGAATCAGAATAGCCAACTAGAGTACAAGTTGAGCCCTTAGGATACCACAAACCTAGATTTTTGGTTCCTAATAGATATCTGAATATTCTTTTGACTGCACTAAGATGGAATTCCTTAGGATTGGCTTGGTATCTTGCACACATGCAGACACTAAACATAATGTCAGGTCTACTAGCTGTAAGATATAGTAAAGATCCTATCATGCCTCTAAACATAGTCACATCAACAGATTTTCCCTCTTCATCTTTATCTAAATGACAAGCTTGACTCATGGGTGTATCAATGGATTTAAACTTATCAAAGCCAAACTTCTTTAAAAGATCATTACAGTATTTGGTTTGACTTAGGAAAATGCCATTCTTGCTTTGATTGATTTGAAATCCCAAGAAGTAAGTTAATTCTCCCATCATGGACATTTCAAATCTTCCTTTCATTGTATTTTCAAATTATTTGCAAAGCTTACTGTTTGTTGATCCAAAGATTATGTCATCAACATAAATTTGGACCAATAGAATTTCTTTTTCCTTTGTCTTGATAAAAAGTGTCTTATCAACATTTCCTCTTAAAAAAATTTTATTGTATGAGGAAATTGCTGAGTTTTTCATACTAAGCTTCGGAGCTTGTTTCAAACCATAGAGGGCTTTTGTTAGTTTAAACACATGGTTTGGAAATACAAGATCTTCAAATCCTGGTGTTTGACTAAGAAAGACTTCCTCTTGGATGTCTCCATTTAGAAAGACACTTTTTACATCCATTTGATATAGTTTAAAGTCCATTATGCAAGCATAAGCAAGTAGGATTCTAATGGCTTCTAATCTAGCTACAGGGGCATAGGTTTCATCATAGTCAATGCCCTCCTCCTGGTTGTAACCTTTAGCCACTAGCCTAACCTTATTCCTAGTTATTATCCCATTTTCATCCATTTTGTTTCTAAATACCCATCTAGTTCCTATGACATGTTTGTCTTCTGGTTTAGGAACTAGAATCCACACTTTGTTTCTCTCAAACTGATTAAGCTCTTCTTGCATGGAAACTATCCAGTCATGGTCCATAAGGGCTTCCTTTATGTTTTTGGGTTCTACTTGAGAAACAAAGGCTGTAAAGTTACAAAATTGTCTGAGGGATTTTCTAGTTGAAACCCCTTTTGAAATCTCTCCTATGATGTTGTCAATAGGATGGTTTTTGTTGAAATCTCCATTCCTTAGGCAAGTCATCTTCCCTAATAGGTTCTATGTACTCAATGTCAGTTGGAGGCACTGTTTCATTTGGGTCTATTGGATCTGATTCTATACATTCATCAAGAGAATCATTAACTATAATAGGGGCACTGTTCAAGTTTTTTAGTAAACATTTCATCAAATTTTACATGAACAGATTCCTCTATAGTTTTGGTTCTCTTATTGTAGATCCTATAGGCCTTACTAGATTGAGAATATCCCAGAAAAATTCCCTCATATGCCTTAGAGTCAAATTTCCCTAGATGCTCTTTTCCATTATTCAATACAAAGCACTTGCATCCAAAGACTCTAAAATAAGCAATGTTTGGTTTTCTACCTTTGTATAGTTCATAGGGTGTTTTTCTAAGGATAGGCCTAATGAGAACTCTATTCATCACATGAGCAGCTGTATTTATTGCATCAACCCAAAAGTATTTAGGAAGCTTAGAGTCATTTATCATTGTTCTAGCAAGTTCTTCTAGAGCTCTATTCTTCCTTTCTACAACTCCATTCTGTTGTGGAGTTCTTGGGGCTGAGTACATGTGGTGAATTCCATTTTGATCACAGTAGTTATCAAAAGACTCATTTTGAAATTCTCCACCATGATCACTCTTAATGGAAACTATTTTCTGATTCTTCTCATTTTGAACTTGATTCCCAAATTTTTTGAAAAATGAGAAGGCATCACTTTTGTGAGACAGAAAATAGGTCCATGTGTATCTTGAGTAGTCATCAACTAACACATATCCATACATATTTCCTCCAAAGCTTTTTACTTGAGATGGACCAAACAGGTCCATATGGATTAATTGAAGAACTCTATCAGTTTGAACTAAGTCTATTGGGGGGAAGGAGGACTTAACTAAGTTACTCTTCTCAAAAGAGTCACATAACTTTTCTTTTGAAAAAGTTCTGTTGGGAAGTCCTAGCACTAGTTGTTTACTAACTAGTTTGTTAAGATGACTAATGTGTATGTGTGCAATTCTTTTATGCCACAACCAGTCTTCATCAGACTTAGTTAAAAAACAACAAATATTATTTACAGGTAAGGAATCAAAATCTATCATATATATGTTGTTTACTCTTTTACCTACCAATTTCATGCCTTTATCTTCCTTATGCTCAAGTGTACAAGACTGAGAAGTAAAGTATACCTGGAATCCTTTGTCACACAGCTGACTAATACTTAGTAAATTGTGTTTCAAACCTTTGACATATAAAACGTCCTTGATAACTGCAGTTGATTTGCTTGCTATATCTCCAATGCCAAGGATTTTACCTTTATTGTTGTCACCATATTTCACATATCCACCATTTTTTGAATTGAGAGACAAGAATTTTGATTTGTCTCCTGTCATGTGCTTGGAACATCCACTATCTAGATACCATGAGTGCGTTTTGGATGTCAAGCACATCTGCAATACAGAATTAAACTTTGGTTTTAGGTACCCAATTTAAATTGGGTCCTTGAGGGTTAGTTTCAATCATAGGTTTCT
This sequence comes from Cicer echinospermum, assembly GCA_002896215.2. Lineage (NCBI taxonomy): Eukaryota > Viridiplantae > Streptophyta > Magnoliopsida > Fabales > Fabaceae > Cicer > Cicer echinospermum. The sequence goes on from PGTU02000001.1 coordinate 30,097,892, forward strand.
TTATTTTCCAAATTTGTTTCCAACCCTTATTAGCAAGCTTTTTCAATTTACAATTGTAAGATATATGTCCCTTTTTACAACAGAAATGACATGTAAAAGCAGAGAATGAATTATGAGTTGGTTTAATGAAGATATCATGCATTTGCTTTGATTTAACAAATTTATGGTTCTGTTTAGCATTCCAGTTTTGTCTATAACCAATTCCAGATTTTTCATAATGATTCCTTTGATTCCCAAGAAGAACATTTAGGTTGTTTTTACTACTAGCAAACTTAGCTAAATCAGATTTTAATGACACAACTTTTCTTTCAAGTTCAGTACAACTAGTTTGTTTATCAAATGATTCTTTTTTCAAATGTTCATTCATATCTTCAAGCACCTTATGTTCTTTTTTAATTTCTTCACACATCATGCATTGTTTTTCTAGAATTTTCTTAGTGTAAATCAATTGTTTAACTACCTTAACATGTTTAGCATGCCATTCATTAAAAGCATCATGCAATTCATCATAAGATGGATTAGAGGTAGTACTTACTTCACTATCAGAATCTGAATCTGTATTGGCCATGACACAAGTTAGCTTCTTCATCTTCTGAATCTTCAGATGAATCTTGCTCATTGTCATTCCAAGCTATGTAGACTCTCTTTGTTGAAGGTTGTTGATCCTTGCCTTTAGCCTTCACAAGCTTGTTTCTGTTTTACAGTTTAAAGCACTCAGATCTGATGTGGCCTGTTTTCCCACATTCATAGCAAGTTATGACTTTGATATCATTGGTATCACTCTTGCTGAAGCCTTTTGTCTTTCAATTTCGTGGTTTTCTTGATTGGATTCCTTTCTTTTTCAGAAACTTTTTGAATTTTCTGACCAACATACCTATCTCAAGCTCTTCATCAGATTCACTTTCTGAATCATCAGTATCTGGTTCAGATTTCTCTTTGTTAGTTTGAGCCTTCAGTGAGAGTCCTTTTCTTTTCCTATTAGATTGTTCTGACTCATCTAATATGTTCAGTTCCATCTCATGCTCCCTGAGCTTTCCAAATAGTGTGGCAATAGTCATGTTTGCAAGGTCCTTTGATTCAGCAATGGCAGTTATCTTGGGTTGCCATTCTCTTGTCAAGCACCTCATTACTTTTCCTATTTGTTGCTCATTGTCCATAATATTTCCTAGAGCATGTAGATTGTTTATGATGTGAGTGAACCTTGTCTGCAAGTCATTAATTGACTCATCCTTCTTCATGTTGAAAAGCTCATACTCATGCATTAGAGTATTTGTTCTGGCCCTTTTGACATCTGTAGTGCCTTCATGAGTTTCCTGAAGTGTGTCCCACATTTTCTATGCAGTTTTGCAGTTTGACACCCTGAAAAATTCATCAGCACTCAAGGCAGAGGTTATAATATTCTTGGCCTTTGCATTATAGCCAACTTTCTTTTTGTCATCATTAGACCAATCAGCTCTTGGTTTGATGATGATGGATGATCCCTCAGTGCCTGCAAGTTTAGGCACATAGGGACCTTTTTCCACTGCCTCTAAGATGTCAAGTCCACATGCCTCTAAAAAGATGAGCATCCTCTATTTCCAGTACATGTAGGCTGACTCATTAAAGGCAGGGGGTCTGGTTAAAGATGTCCCTTCACCCAGAAAATCAATAGAAGTCATTTTCTTTTTGAGAACTAGTCTACAAGATCAGGCTCTGATACTAACTGTTGGTTATTTGACTTCTATTTTTAGGACATTTTATACAATATTATCAACAAGATTATCTAATTCTTTCCTAAGTGATGAATTAATATCAAAACCAACTTGTTTAATATTAATTCCTATTTTAATAGTAAAAGATTCAAACAGTTTATTCACAGCGGAAGTTTATAATCACATGCAAGATCAATATTAAAAGTAAAGAAAGATAGGAAATAATGTACCAGGAGATTTTTATACTGGTTCAGCTATCACTTTGATAACCTACATCCAGTCTTGAAATCTACAACAGATTTCAGCCTTTCACTAGAATGATTTGAGGAATATTTTTACAGACTTTCCAGCGTCACAGCCTATCCATCCAACTCACAACCATTACTCGTCAAACTCTAGCGAGATCAAGTTGAGGCTTCTTTCAGATGAACACAAGCATCCCAAAAGATAACCACCATGTGTACACTACTGGATTTCCAAAAACTTCAATTACAAGAAATTGTTCTTTCAAAAAGAATTAAAGAATACTAAGAAAATTTGACTCAATCACAATGTAAGATCTCACACAAAAGTATTAGGCCAATGAGTATTTGTGTGTTGTAACAATCTTTCTCTCAATGTGTTTTTCAGTCTTCAGTGTGTATGAAAAGTGTTATGATTGTTATTCAAAAAATTATGAAAAAAATTGCGATTGATTCAATTTATATATTTTCAGAAAAACAACATATCAATCGATTTAGTAATCGATTTTATTAAAGTTTAAAAACCAGCTTATATCGATTACCTAATCGATTATCGCGTGTCTTGTTTTTTTTGAATCTTGAAAATACATGAACTAATCGATTGCCTAATCGATTTCTTTTAATGCACTTATCAGAGACTGATACTTAGATTGTATCAGAATCGATTGACTAATCGATTATACATGTTTTGTTCAAATAACGAGATCAAAACAATCGATTACTCAGTCGACGCATATTCATTGACATAATCGATTTGGCAATGGGCTGAATTCTCCCTGTAACTCAAACATTTTACTTCAATCAATCATCGACCGATTGTGCTAGTCACAGTGACTCAGATATTTACTTCAATTGATTTGCCAATCGATTGTGCTGGTCACAGTGACTCAAACATTTGCCCAATCGATTTGCCAATTGATTTGGCTTGTTACAGGACCTCAGCTATTTGGTCAAAAATCAATGTGCCAATCGATTATTCAATGTGTTTCTGATAAATGACTAACTAGTTCATTCTTTCAATCGATTACCTAATCGATTAATGCAAAGCTTGCACCTCAAGAAACATTTATCAATCGATTATCTAATCGATTAGTGCATTGCTTGCAACTTAAGAAATTTATTTCAATTGATTTTCCAATCGATTTCGTTGATCACAGAACACATGTCTGATGAAGAAGTATTTTCATAATCGATTTGCCAATCGATTGTTCAGTATGAGTTTGGTTCTGTGAATCACAAAATCGATTGCTCCATTGATGTGCAAATCGATTGTCCAATTGATTTGTTTAAACATAGAACACAGTTTTGATAAAACCTTTAAGTAATCGATTTCTCAATCGATTAAACTTAGTGAAACCTTCATTCTTGAGTTTGACAATCGATTGTTCAATTAATTAATCAATTGATTTATTACTTGATTGATTAAAACTCATTTTATAATTTCATTGGCAAATACTATATGAGAACTCATTATGATTAAGTCTACATAATTGACTCTATTAATACTAAACATTCTTGTACATCAGTCTTCAAGCCTTGTAGAACATCATCCATCTTTGCTGATTGCTTGAGTTCCAATTTTGTCCAAGTGTGGAGTGTTTGATTATTTTCCTGAAATGTTTCTCAATTCAAACCATTAGATCAATCAAATAATTCATATGTATTGTATGTTTGGGAATTAAATCAAAAACATGATCAGGGAAGCACATGTCTTACAAAACAATCATAATAGAACCGTATCATTAAACAAAACATTCCATCAAGAAAATATCACATTAAATAGTCAAAATCACTAAAGGAAAATCAACAAATTTCACTATAACATCAAATCTCTAAGAGAAATTATCACCACACACGATACATATTAATCAGAACAAAACAATCACAATAAAAATGCAATGCTATGCATGAGCTTAGACTCTACTCACAATGTGGTACCATTCTAACTCTGAAGTATTTGGTTAGGAGGTTGATACTATGCCACCATCCCGGCTGGATGGATAATTCAAATTGCCCTGTCCTCATAGATCCCCTCAACTCAACCCGAGGCACATATACATGATAGTCGAAGTAAACGTGTTTGCGTGGTAGCTCCCGACATTTGGAGTGCTACCTCCAAAGTCACCTAGGAATTCCCCACCCGAATACTTGTCCAACGTCTAACATCTTGCCTTAAGGGACTCGACAGCAGACCGCCACAATCAAATATTTCGCTGTACTTCCCAGATCACTAGCTGTCAGGCGCTTGACTTATATGATGAAAAAATAATCTCCACTTCAAAAATTCACAATATTATTTTCTCCCCTCCGTTGGCATATGATACTCCATTAAAACACCATCATCTCAAACACAAATTGAAATCACCATTATATTCATCCAACTGTGAGGTTAATTCAATATTCTCATTCACGGTTTAGAAATCACTATCATCATCATCACATTAAAACTCATCACAAATGTATATAGCATCACTATCATCAATCAAACATTATCACACAAACTATATCACAAATTTATAACATCACAATTATTATCGACATCATCATTATACATAAAATTATCACCAACACATCCATCTTTGTTATCACATCAACATAAACTCATTCTATCAACACATATATATAAATTTAATTCGACACCCAATATCACAATAATATCAATATCACACATTCATAATAAATTAAATCAATCAACACCCTACAAATATTATATTCTATATTTTAATCTCACAATTTCCATATTTGCACATTAATTAAATTTATCCCTCAAAGAGCTTACTTGCCACACGTAGCGAGCCCCTTGATGAATCATTGGAAAAATACGGTTTTCCCGTTCATCTCACAATATATTTATACTCATGAATTCAAACGCTCTCGCACCCCTTTACCTTATTCGACGCTTTCACACGATTGAATACGATTCCCGAGCAAACGCCTTTGTTCATTGATCTTTGTCCTTCAATTGATGCATTTAAATCAGAAAACCAATCAGTGGATAATATAGCCACTTTTCACACGGTCGTTTTGGCGTTGGTTTCACTCAAATTCCGGGTTTACGGTGGAAGGGGAACGAGTTGCAAAATAAACGATTCTACAAAAGGAAGAATCGAGTATTTTTAGAGAGAAATCTGTGATGGTTAAAAATCCGAGGAAGTATGTTTATTATGAACTACCTAAAGGGATAAAACAACATACTGAAATTTGACGGAGGACGGAGAAAATTTTCTGAAACAGTTATTTGATCACGGTGCCAAACGATAGACTTGTGTGATGAGTTTACTCTGGGCTTATTTACGGCTGCTGCAACTCTTTCTTACTTTTCTTATTTTTATTTAATTAACATAATTAGGGTTAACAGATAATTGTCGAAGCCCATTTGTCCCTTATTTAATTTATGTTTTACTGATTGATTATGTTTATTTTGCCTAAAACAAAATTAATTTTTACTTATCTTCATTTTTTAATACTCTTCCAAACTTCATTTTTAAAATTGAAAAAACATTACTAATATTTGCATACTTAATATATGAAAATTAGAGTAATCAAAATAATTAACCTTTTAAAAAAATACATCTTATTAATAACTCAAACTCTCATATTGAAATTAATCATTATAATTGTACTTTTTTTATTTTAAAAACTCACGTTATAATAATACCATCATTAGAGAATAGTCAAAATTGTAAAATAAATAAATATAACATCAATCTTTATGTTAATTACTAATCATATATATATATATATATATATATATATATATATATATATATATATATATATATATAAAATCACAATTCCAAAAGAAGTATATAAAAATAAAGGAAATCAAACACAAATTGCTACTATATCAAGATAATTATTTATAAAATAAATAATTAAAATAAGATGTATTTAGAAATAATTAAATATAATTAAGCGCACATTTAAAATTAGTCAAACACACAAGAAAATATCATATTAATTACCAACTCACATATACACGTAAAATCGCCTAAATCTTATTCTCTAAAATATTTACACTAATATACTATTATTTTTAGAAAATATATAAAATAATAAAATATAACATTTATTATTCATATAACTTATTTGGTCAATATGTCAAGATATAGACAACTTCACCAAATAGAAAACACACATCTATCAAGAAAATTAATCATTAAATTAATGTCAACATATATTCTAAAATATCTCTCATTTAACACCAATATACATACTAAATTCCTATTAAATAATAAAATGTTATTATAAATTTTGGTGTACACATTACCTAAATGAGGCGGACCACAAAGCGACGTAGAGCCATAAGAAACGACCGAGACTAGATACATTAGGCGACGACGACGAAGTCTAGAGGATGACATCATATGCCGATACGACAACGAGCAATATTTAGGGCAGCACTGCCATTGTCCAGGAGCTGACTATTACAGATTGTGCGCAGCACACACATCCGACAAAAGTATCAATGGGATAGCCTTATTGACAGCAACGAAAGTTGACTAAGAACAACAGTGCGACAGTGTTTATTGTTAGTGTGTGTTTCTGTGTTTATTTTCTTTGGTTTTCAATCACAAACTACTTTTACTATTAAAATGCTTACAGTATATATAACACAATAATTATGTAAATGGAAAAAAAAAAAACCTTATCTTCTTCTTGCTCGTTTGCTTTTGCCACTACTCTTGTTTTCTCCTTTTTTATGTTTAGGTATTTTTCTATTCGTGTTCGATTTCTTTCCCTTCTCCTTCTTTGTGTGTGTGTGTGTTTTTTCAGTAGAGTTAAACTCCAACCCCTCCTCTTTTTTGAAATTTGATAAGGTGTATTTATCTAGTTTTTTTTTATCTATTTAGTTGCTTTCTTGTCTGTGCCACTATTTGAGTTTGAGCTTTCCAATTTCTTATTTGATGCTTATCTCTTTTGCTCATCATCTGAGCTTTTTCTGCACCTCTGACGCATTCATAATTTTAGCTTATTTTGATTTTATTTGATTATTTGCTGATCTTTTATTTGTCCTTTAGTTTCTTTTTTTTTTTAAACTAAAAAATTTGTCTCTTTGTTCTGTATAATGTGTACAAAGACTGACTTATATATTATGTTTTTATGTTTCTCTAATTAATTACAAAGCAAATGCTAGTGCCTCAACCATGATACTGCATCAGAAATAGAAAGCGCACAACAACAAAACAGAGCCAAAGCAGGCTGACTTATTTGAATTAGTTTGACCTAATTTTTATTGTATTTAATTTAGCTAATTTTTAATTGTAATTTGATTTGATTTTAGAAATGTAATTAGATTTGACATTGTAAATTTGTGAACATAATGAAATTATTTATTGCATTATTTTTATTTCCTTTTTAAATATATATATATATATTATATATATATATATATATATATATATATATATATATATATATATATTTCTTTTTTGATTTGTTTTTAACAAAATGGACAAAATGGGGTACTACAACTGCCCCTATTTAATTATTTTTACTTGAAAAATATGAAAATATGAATAACAATGGTTTTCATTTTAAGAGATAAGTAAATATAAGGACCTAAATTTGTGTCCAATAAAAACACATGTATTAAAGTGCCATGAATTTAAAGTGGGAATGATGAAGTTTTTTTTGAAATGTGCAATAAACCAAAACTAACTCTAAGATTTACCCTAAAGCCTTAGATTCATTTTCCCCAAATCAACACTTCAACCCTAACAAATTCCTTTCCACACAACCACAGATAAGTCCCTAAATGCAAAGAAGTTTAGAAGGAGCCCTTCCTTCACGTTAGCTTTAACGTTCGATACGGTACCGCGAGTAACTCGGTAAAATCTCCGCTCGCAACATGCCCTCCAAAGTTGGTTCCTAGCACCGTAGCGTGGTATGATCAACTCTCTCTCTATCTCTTTGCGAAACGAAGCTTAGATCTAGATGAAACGGGGAGGTTTGTGTTTGACGATTTTGAAATCCTAACTCTGTTTTTGAATCCGGGAAGGAGAAGGAGTTGGAACTTGATCTTTCTCACCCACTAGCCTTGGGTTTCAATTCTCGAACTTAAAAGAAGCAAAGAAAACGAAACCAAAGAAGAAGAAAAGGGAGAGAGTCGCGAGGCAAGGAGAGACATGAAGAATTTCTAGTTTTTCCTTCTTTTTGTTTTTCTTCCTTTACTTATCTTTTCTCTTTCTTTTCCTTTCTTCTTCTTTTCCTTCCTTTTTCCTTCCTCCAAACATATACTCATTATATATATAATAATAATTAACAATATCTCAAAAATCTAGATATTATTAAATTACCATTTCACCCATAACGCATTAAATTCTTCGTAAAAGATTCACCGCAATTAATTTAATTATTCATCGACGAGTAATTCTAATCGGCATCAAAATATCTTTTTGATCATATAAACTCCAAAATATTAATAACTTTGGCTAAAAAGCCTCTGAGTTCAATACCAAAATACACTAATATACATAAAGTATACTTAAAAATTATGGTCTTACAAATAACATGTTATTTATTATTTGAGCAAAAAGTTCACCAGATGTGAAACAAGGTATTCACTGCTTGAACGAACATGTTGCGCATTAGCATGGGCTGCTCGTCGGTTTAGGCAATACATGTTATGTCATACAACTTGGTTGGTGTCTAAAATGGACCCAATTAAGTATATCTTTGAGAAACCTGCTCTTACTAGAAGGATTGCCGTTGCAGGTTTGTTATCATAATACGATTTGGTATACGTTACACAAAAAGCTATAAAAGGAAGTTCCCTAGCAGAGTATTTGTCCCAACAACCTGTAGAAGATTATCAATCAATGCAATGTGAATTCCCAGATGAAGGCATCATGACTTTATTTGAAGAGAATGAATCACCTGATAAAGAAAAATGGACGCTGGTGTTTGATGGTGCTTCTAACGTGTTAGGTTATGGAATTGGGGCCATTTTGATTTTCCCAGAGAACCAATTCACTCCATTTACTGCTAGGTTGTGTTTTGATTGCACAAACAATATTGCTGAATATGAAGCATGTGTTATGGGCATTAAAGCAGCTATTGAATCAAAGGTAAACGTTTTTGAGGTATATGGAGACTCATTGTTAGTCATCCATCAACGAAAGGAGAGTGGGAAACGCAAGATTCCAAATTGATTTGTATCATACCCATATCAAAGAATTGACAAAACACTTCGAGAATATCACTTTTCACCATATCCCTCGAGAAGGAAACCAATTGGTTGACGCTCTGGCCACATTATCGTCAATGTTCAAAATAAGCATCGATCAAGACGTGTCGATTATAAAAATTTAACAAAGGGATAAACCTGCTATTTTCTTATCAATAGAAGAAGAATTGATAGCAAGCCATGGTTTTATGATATCAAATCATGTGTTAAGAATAGGGAATATCCATCGGGTATTTCAGAGAACAACAAGAGGGTTTTGAGGAGGTTGTCAATGAACTTTTTTCTAAATGGTGATGTGCTTTATAAGAGGAATCATGATATGGTTTTCTCAGATGTATGGATAAAGCGGAAGCAAAAAAGATCATTCAAGAGGTTCACGAAGGTTCTTTTGGAACTCATGCAAATGGGCACGTAATGACAAGAAAATCTTGAGAGATGGCTATTATTGGTTGACTATGGAATCTGATTGTTTTAGTTACGTAAAGAAATGTCATAAATGTAAATTTATGCTAATAAAGTACATGTACGCCCACTCTTTGAACGTTTTAACACCATGGCCATTTTCAATGTGGGGATAGGTGTTATTGGACCCATCGAGCCTAAATCTTCAAATGGGCATTGGTTTATCCTTGTAGCTATTGATTATTTCACAAAATGGGTTGAAGCCGCTTCTTATGCCAATTTGACGAGAAGTGTGGTTGTCAAATTCATCAAAAGATAATTGATTTGTCGATATGGCTTACCAAATATAGATAATCATTGACAATGCGACCAATCTGAATAATAAAATGATGAAGGAGTTGTGTGATAATTTCAATATTCAGCATCATAATTCTTCGCCATATCGTCAAAAATGAATGGGGCTGTAGAAGCAGCAAATAAGAATATCAAGAAGATCATACAAAAGATGGTGGAGACATATAAGGATTGGCATGAAATGCTTCCTTTTGCATTACATGGCTATAGAACCTTTGTCCGTACCTCAACAGGGGAAACTCCTTTCTCATTGGTGTATGGAATGGAAGAGGTACTTCTCATTGAAGTTGAAATTCCTCGATCAGAGTTTTGATGGAAACAAATTGGAAGAGGCTGAGTGGACTTGGTATTAAAGAAAATATTGCCCATAAAAAGACATACGAGAAAAAGTCTGTCCTCGAGAGTTTCAAGAATGGGACATGGTGTTAAAGAAATATTGCCCATAAAAAAAAAATCCTCGTAGAAAATGGACCTCGAATACGAGGGCCATATATTGTGAAAAAAGCTTTCTCTAGGGGAGCTCTAATACTCGCAGAAATGGATGGAGAGGACCTTCCACTTCCAATAAATTCATATGCAGTCAAAAAGTATTATGCCTAAAAAAAAATGATGATTGCAAAATGGGCTCGCTAGGTTGAAAACTTGAAAAGGCGACCTAGGCAAAAATTAGAGCATCCCGATGGATTGGAAACTTGGAAGAGCGGGCCATGCAAAAGTCAGGGATAAATAAATCAAGCGCTTCAGACTAGGAAAATTATTATCTTGGAAGCCAACTATTAGGAGTTCCTAAATTGCAAGAATGACTAGCGTTTGTTATGTCTCCACCTAAAGTTAAACATACTCACCCTCACATTGTAACCCTTGCCTCAATTGTTTTTTCTTTCAATGTACATTGTAACCCCTACCTCAATTGTTTTTCTTTCAATGTAATGAATGTACATTTTTCAACATTGTCATCCGATGTTGTACGTTACACTCGTTATAAACAATCCAGTTTCATTATTAATTGTTCTAGTGTTTCAAAATGTTGTATTATGATAATAAATGTTGGAATTTGAAATATGTGAAAATATAAAAGTATTTTAAATATTTTGACACTTGAAAAATATATACACGAGAACTCGTTTGATTCTCAAGATATAAGAGTGTGTGAAAAATAATAAGGAGGTTAATCATTTTAAACAATGGATTTTGCTTCGCCTCGAAAAGCGGTCACACGAGACATATTGGAGTCGTCATGCAAAAAATGGTTGTTATCTTCATTCATCCAATCTTGTGGGCATAGAGATAATAAGGATCGGGGAATCAAAGAAATGAACAAGAATTGATCATTATTCATGACACACATAAGTCATGCATAATTTAATCATACTCATATGATCCATGCATCTTCATTGACACTTTACCTATACTCAATGCATAACACACGCATGAATCATTCATACCTTACTATTCGAATTGCAAGTATCATATCCGCATTCTCCCTCTTTACTACCCACAAGATTGGACCAATTACATTTTTTATATTCCTATTGATCTACGCATCGGTAAACAATCTGAAGAAGATCACTTACATTTTTGTCGATCTACGCATCGGTAACCAATCCGAAGACGATCATTTTCATTTTTATCGACTTACGCATCGGTAACCAATACGAAGACGATCATTTTTACATTCCTATTGATCTACGCGTCGGTAGTCAATCCGAGACGATCACTTACATTTTTCGATCTACGCATTGATAACTAATTCGAAGACAATCATTTTTCATTTCTATCGATCTACGCATCGGTAACCAATCCGAAGACGGTCATTTTTCATTTTTATAGATCTACACATTGGTAAACAATCCAAAGATGGTCACTTTCATTTCTTTCGATCTACGCATCAGTAACCAATCTAAAGACGATCATTTTTTATTTTTAATTTTATGGATCTATGCATCGGTAAACAATCCAAAGATGATTATTTTCACTCAAGTCGATCTACGCATTGGTAATCAATCCGAAGACGATCATTTTGCAAC
>PGTU02000001.1:30109896-30212941 GCA_002896215.2 Cicer echinospermum
TAACCGTGAGTTCAGGCATGTTACATTGCTCGAATTTGACTATTCAGAATAGGGATTCTGGTTTAATCTAATTTGTTTGCCGCTCAAATCACTCGAGTCATCCCGGTATGGATGGATGTCTTATCACTATGTGATCTTGGATTGTGCTCGGAAAAATCTAACTCACGGTTAAGGTCTTAGCAGGGTTGAAACAACCAATTCAAAAGGTAAAGCAGACACAGATAACTTCAAGCGATTCACACAGTCCATAGCAATGAAAGAATGGGTTGCCCCCGAATCAAAGAGTGCAGTTAGAGTGTTACCTGCAATCTCACAATCACGCTGAATCAGATTACCAGATGGATTTCCCCTTCAGCATTCACACAATAAATGCGTCCTCTAGCGGTAGGACGGGTAGCCCTAGCTACATTCACCACTGGTTCCACCTTTGGAGCCGTGCACTCCCTTGCCATGTGCCCCGACTTCTGACAATTGTGACAGATGGGGATGTTAAGTGGTACAAGCACTAGCATAGTGCCCTTCTTTCCCACATCGGAAACATCGAAGCACTTGCCCATTTGCCTTCCGAAATTCTGGTTCCCTGGGCGACTCGGTCCACCGTTGTCATTCTGGGGGCGATTATAAGGTTTAGCCACTTGTTTTCCCCTATTCTGATAATTCGCCCGACTAGGGCCTCCCGAATTAAAATTCCCAACTCGGCTAGCCCTCTTGTTCTTCATATCTTCCACCTCTCTACATTTCTCTACCAGCGCTTGGAAACGTTGAATTCCCAAAGGTAAGACGGAATCTTTGAATCTCATACTTCAATCCGTCTTGGAAACGATGACACATGAACGGTTCATCAAATTTCTTCACGGAAGAACCTGAAATGCTCGATAGAGATTCAAATTTAGCAGCATACTCGCCCCACAGTCAGGCTCCCCTGGTGAAGTTTCAGAAAGTCGTCACCCAACTTAGTCCGGGTACTCATCGAAAGTATTTGTCTAAAAACTTTTCTTTTGAACGATTCCCAGTTCCCTCCTTCGTGGGCTGCTCCATCAAGTAACCTTGCACTCCTCACAGTATTCAGCTCCCCCAACAGCATATAAGTGGCTAGTGACTTTCACTCAGCTGGCACTTTATCATTACAGTCTTTCTTCCACTTCTTGGATCATTGATGCCTTCTCTGAACCTCATCCCTTAAACTTAGGAGGATTGTAACGAGGAAGTCTTCCAACCCTTGATTCTGCAAGCACGGATCTCTCTTCCCTCTTCTCAAGATCCGTTGAGTCTTGGCAGCGGTCTGTGCAGCGACAGAAGCAGCCATGTTGTTTATAGCCTCCGAACCATTTGGGTCCATTCTAGCGTTGGCTCTCGGAGCGTCATTCCTTCTGGGCGGCATGGTTTCCTATAAGAACCATCATCAAGTAGAGTTTTAAACACTACATCAATTAATTCTAAACTAACGTCCGACTAACAACACCCAATATAATGGACTTGACAACTCAAGTCACCTAAACCGACACATGTCAGATAACAACTCCTAACTTATAGGTCGACCTACATCTAATAACCAAGGTTCCACAGCTCCCAAAGAAAACTAAACCTATGCTCTGATACCACAATGTAACACCCCGTTTTTCAAAGCGAGGGTATATTATTTTTTTTTTTTTTTTAAAAGTAATTAAAAACGAACAAAGAAATAAATCAGGAAATGCTTTTGGATAAATAATTGAGTCATTATAATTTACAAACGGAAGAGTTTCTCCATTACAAATCCAAAACATTTCTACATAAACACCAAATGGTACAAGGAACCCATTCAAAGATGATATAAAACTGATAATATTTGTATAAGTACAGTTTTCCAAAACTAAAATACTCCAAACCAAAAAGAAGGACCCCTAGTCCCTATACATCATCCTAATCTGATCATCCTACCAAAACTATACACCTGAGTAATCTCCACGCGCCCCGTGAGATCCTCCTAACGCAACCGCAGTCAAGCATTCCCATCTCCATCCCTGTCCGTAGGGTACGAACCAGTAGGGTCGTCCTGACTCTCATCTGAGGGCAAAGCCCAGATTTCCACAATAGTGTAAAGGTCACCAACCAGAAAATAACAGTTAACACATAGCAATTAAGTTTTTGAATGCTCAAAACAACTTTTCAACTAAGCATGCATCTTAACAGGATTTTCCATGTGCGAAAAGTTCATACAGTACATTGCCATGAAAATGAAGGTAAAATGCAGTTCTCGATCTCCTAATTAACACATGGTAAAACAAAACATGGATAGATTCATGAGCAATTAATCATACAACTAAAAATGAGGATTTTCACTGAGCCAATCGATTGGCAATCGATTGGGATGAAGATTTTTAATGGAAACAGAGGCCTGGGCTGAATTCAATCGATTGGTAAATCGATTGATTGGTTCCTGAGCCCCTGGTCTCGAGCCAATCGATTTCCTAATCGATTTGGTGAGGGATTCTTAAATGAAACGGGATCCTGGGCTGAATTCAATCGATTGGTAATCGATTGATTGGTTCCTGAGCCCCTGACTTAAGGCCTAATCGATTGGGCAATCGATTTCGAAAGGGATTTTAAAAAGCTGATTTACAAAATTGATTGGCTAATCGATTTTGTTCATTTGGCCAAGCCCCTGTCTCTCATCCAATCGATTGGGAAATCGATTTCCCTGATCAGTTTTCCAAAAATTCATGAATTAACCTAAGTCATTCCTAATCAAGTCCACAACCTAACACTTAGCAATTCCTACGCGATTACTACGACACCCGAAGGTTCGATAACTATCATACTCACACGCAATAAACAACACATAGCACTTAACACCTTCATCTCAGTTATCACGATAAATCAAAATTCGAATCACTCAATCATAAACTCAAATCAAACATGACTCGCGTGCCAGGCACCCTAATGCAATGCGTATATGCTAAAATGCATGACTCGGAATTCCAAACCAAAACCCTCCTCGAAGGGCCGTAAATCATAATTGTTACCGCCTATCACGGGCCAAAGTACCAATTACCGAGGTGCCACCTATCACGGGTCAGCACGATTTACTAAAATGCGTAAATCATAAACGTACCACCTATCACGGGTCAGTACAGTTTACCGAGGTGTCACCTATCACGGGTCAACACGATTTACTAAAAGAAAAGCGGGAATCGTAAATGTACCACCTATCACGGGTCAGTACAGTTACCATGGTGTCACCTATCACGGGTCAACACGATTACTAAAATGTAAATCGCAAACGTACAACTATCACGGGTCCGTACAGTTTACCAAGGTGCCACCTATCACGGGTCAGCACAGATTCGCCAAAATGTAAATCGTAAATGTACCACCTATCAGGGTCAGTACAGTTACCATGGTGTCACCTATCACGGGTCAACACGATTTACTAAAATGTAAATCGCAAACGTACAACCTATCACGGGTCCGTACAGTTTACCAAGGTGTCACCTATCACGGGTCGACACAATTTTACCAAATGAAATGCATGAGCATACACAGACTCCATTCACAACAATCGTTAAGCAAATGCAGATATTAAAAGATTCCCCATTTTTAATACCCATTTAACTTAAACGACTTTCAAACAACATTAATTAAATAAGTCATTAAGAGATTCCCCGTTCTTAATACCGATTTAACTTAATGATTTTCAAAACAAAACGTTAAGCAAACAGTCATATTAAGAGATTCCCCATTCTTAATATACTTTTGACTTAAACGGTTTTCTCGCAAAACATTCAGTAAACGAGTCATTAAGAGATTCCCCATTCTTAATACTCATTTACCGAACGATTTTCAAAAACGATAGTTAAGTAACCGAGACATTAAGAGATTCCCCATTCTCAACGCCCAGTTAACTTAAGCATTTTCCTCAAATACACATTAAGCAAACCGAGGTATTAAAGATTCCCCATTTTTAATACTCGTTTAACTCTAATGGTTTTCAAATTCCACAGAAACAAATTCAAACATACTTTCACATTCAAACCATAATTCACAACAACCACACCAATTAACAAACATCAAGTACGAACACACCAAATACAACGAACACAAATCACGCAACATAACACCAGATACATCCAATTTCATTTACCACGAAACATTCATCACTATGAACAAAACCTAACTCTAAGGTTGTTACCCATAACGCACTAGTTTGGTTTTTCCCCAAATCGATACATTTAACCCTAACAAATTCCTTCCCACACAACTACAGATAAGTCCCTAATGCAAGCTAGAAGTTTGGAAGGAGCCCTTACCTAAAGTTAGCTTTATCGAGAGTTTCCGGTTCCGCGAGAAATTCCAGTAAAATCTCCGCTTGCAACGCCGCTTCCAAAGTAGTGCACTAGCACCGTAGCACGGAGGTGAGCAACTTTCCCTTCTATCTCTTCGAGAAAAGAGGTTTGGATCTAGGAGAAACGGAGGGGTTTGTGTTTGGATCTCAAAAACCGTATTTCTTCGTTTTCGAATCAAAGAGGAAGAGTGGAGTTACGAAAACCTTGATCTAACTCACACCCAACCTTGGGTCACTAGCTTTGAAGAAAGGAAGCAACGAAAACGAAGAATGGAGAAAGGATGGATTTTGGTTTTTAAGCTCGCGTGACTGAGGAAGGAGATGGAAAATTTGAGTTTTCCTTCCTTTCTATTTCTTTCCTTTGCTTTTCCTTTCTTCCTTTTTCCTTCCTTCCTTTATATACTATTTTCTTTTCCTTTTCCTTCCTTCTAGTTTTCCTTCTTTTTCCCTCCAAACAAACATATATAATAAAATAAATATAACTTAACAAATATCTCAAAACCTAGATATTTATTAAATTACCGTTTCGCCGAAGCGCCTTAAATTAGCCGTAAAGTATATTCCGCAGCTAAATTCAATTTATTTATCGACGAAAATTCTAATTGGCATCGAAATACCTTTCTGATAATAAAACTCCAAAAATATTATTAACTTTGGCTTAAAAGCCTCCGAGCCAAAATCCAAAATATACCAAAATACATAAAAGGGTACTTTAAAATTACGGGTCTTACATAGATCAGCTAACGGAGATCTACATTGCTGAAATTGTGAGGTTACACGGGGTACCATCGAACATTGTATCGGACCGTGATCCGAAGTTCACATCACATTTTTTGGGAGCATTGCACGAAGCAACGTTTGAGTTCAGCTTACCATCCACAAACAGACGGGCAGACTGAAAGGACGAATCAGTCCTTGAAGATCTGTTGAGAGCATGTGTACTAGATGATATGGAAGCTGGGATGAAGTACTTCCGTTGATTGAGTTCACTTACAACAATAGTTTCCACGCAAGTATTGGAATGGCACCATATGAAGCTTTATATGGGCGCAAGTGTCAAACGCCCTTGTGTTGTATAAAGACGGTGAGAATATGATTGTCGGACCACAGATGGTGCAACAGACCACAGCTAAAGTAAGGAAGATCAAGGAGAAAATGAAGACTTCACAAGATCGCTAGAAGAGTTACGCGGACAAGCGTCGCAGACTTTTGGAATCGAAACAGGGTGACCATGTATTTTTTAGAGTCACGCCTACTACTGGGGTAGGTAGAGCCTTGAAATCGAAGAAGTTTGACTCCGAAATTCATTGGAACATATCAGATTTCTGCACGAGTCGGACCGGTTGCTTATCGGATTGCTTTACCTCCGATGCTGTCAATGTTCATACGACGTGTTTCATGTGTCACAATTGAGGAAATATCTCACAGATCCATCCACGTGATCGAACCAGACACAATCCAGCTAAAGATAACCTGTCATTCGAAGTACCACCTGTGAGAATTGATGACCAGAAGATTAAGCGATTGAGGACCAAGGATGTTTCATTGGTCAAGGTAATTTGGAACCCATTACTGAGATGCGACTTGGGAATGAGAGCAAGATGAGAGAACACACCCAGAGCTATTTATCGATGCATAGTTTTCGAGGACGAAACTAATTTTAGGGGGGGGTAGTAATGTAAGACCGTAATTTTAAAGTGTACTTTATGTATTTTGTGTATTTTGGATTTTGGTCGGAGGCTTTTAAGCCAAAGTTAATAATATTTTGGGAGTTTCATAATCAAAAAGATATTTTGATTCCAATTAGAATTTCTCGTCGATAAATAAATTGAAATTAACTGCGATGAACCTTTTTACATAGAATTTTATGCCTTATGGGTGAAATGGTAATTTTAATAAATATCAAGGTATTTGGAGATATTTATTAAAAGTAAGTAATATATTATATAATATATATATATATATATATATTATATATATATATATATATATATATAAATATATATTATGTATATATGTTTGTTTGAGGGGAGGAAAGAAATAGAAAAGAGAAAGGAAGGAATAGAAAGGAAAAAGAATAGAGGAAAGGAAAAAGGAAAGAAAACTGAAAAACACATTCCATCGTCTTCTTCCTCTGAACCCGCGGCCAAAATCCCTCCTTTCTCCCATTTTCTCTTTCGTCGCCTTCTTTTCTTCAAAACTAGTACCAAGGTTGGGTGAGAGTTAGATCAAGGATTCGCAACTCCACTCTTCCTCTTTGATTCGAAAACGAAGAAAAAACGTTTTTGAGATCCAAACACAAACCCCTCCGTTTCTCCTAGATCCAAACCTCATTTCTCGAAGAGATAGAAGGGAAAGTTGCTCACCACCACGCTACGGTGCTAGTGAACTAATTTGGAAGCGGCGTTGCGAGCGAAGATTTTACCGGAATTACTCGCGGTACCGGAAACGCACGTTAAAGCTAACGTTGAGGTAAGGGCTCCTTCCAAACTTCTAGTTTGCATTAGGGACTTATCTGTGGTTGTGTGGGAAGGAATTTGTTAGGGTTTAATGTATCGAGTTAGGGAAAAACGAAACTAGTGCGTTATGGGTAAAACCTTAGAGTTAGGTTTTGTTTATAATGATGAATGTTTCGTGGTAAATGAATTTGAAGTCATTGTGTACGATTATGAGTAAATGAAATTTGATGTATCTGGGTGTTATGTTTGCTTTGATTTGTGTTCGTTGTATTTGGCGTGTCAATACTTGATGTTTGTTAATTGGTGTGGTTGTTGTGAATTATGGTTTGAAATGTGAGAGTATGTTTGAGTTTGTTTCCATGGAATTTGAAAACCATTAGAGTTAAGCGAGTATTAAAATGGGGAATCTTTTAATACCTCGGTTTACTTAATGTGCATTTGAGGAAAAGGTTTAAGTAAACTGGCGTTGAGAATGGGAATCTCTTAATGTCCCGGTTACTTAACGATCGTTTTTGAAAATCGTTCGGTAAATGAGTGTTAAGAATGGGGAATCTCTTAATGACTCGTTTACTGAAATATTTTGTGTGAAAATCGTTTAAGTCAAAAGTATATTAAGAATGGGGAATCTCTTGATATGTCTGTTTGCTTAACGTTTGTTTTGAAAATCATTAAGATAAATCAGTAATTAAGAATGGAATCTCCTTAATGACTTATTATTTAATGTCGTTTTGAAACCGTGCAGACCCGTGATAGGTGGCACCTCGTAAACAGACGGGCCCGTATTAGCAGTACGTTTTATGGTTTTCGCTTTTTGTAAATGTGAGACCCGTGATAGGTGGCACCTCGGTAAACGGTACGGGCCCGTGAATAAGCATACGTTTATGGTTTACGTTTTTTAATATCTGCATTTGCCTTAACGATCTGTTGTGAATGATAGTCGGTATATTCCATGATTTTTCATCCTTTTTGTAAATCGTGCAGACCCGTGATAGGTGGCACCTTGATAAATAGTACTTGGCTGTGTGATAGGCGGTACATTTATGATTTACGTTTTTGAAAACCGTGCAGACCCCGTGATGGTTGGCACCTCGATTAACGGTACGGGCCCGTGATAGGCAGTACGTTTATGGTTTTCGCTTTTTTGTAAATTGTGCAGACCGTGATAGGTGCACCTTGGTAATAGTACTTTGGCTGTGATAGGCGGTACATTTACAATTTACCGTTATTTTAGTAAGCCGTGCAGACCCGTGATAGGTGGCACCTCGGTAAACGATACGAGGCCCGTGATAGACAGTACGTTTTATGGTTTACGCTTTTAGTAAATCGTGCAGACCCGTGATAGGTGGCACCTTGGTAATCGGTACTTTGGCCTGCGATAGGCGGTACGATTATGATTTACGGCCCTTTCGAGGAGGTTTTTGGTTTGGAATTCCGAGTCCATGCATTTGGCATATACGCATTGCATTAGGGTGCTTGGCACGCGAGTTGTGGTTGATTTGAGTTTTATGATTAAGTGATTTGAATTTGAGTCGTTGTGGTATTGCGTTGAAAATGCTAAGTGTTATGTGTTGATTGTTGTGTGTAAGTATGATGGTTATCGAGATCCAATTGTGTGGTAATTGCGTTGAAAATGCTAAGTGTTATGTGTTGATTGTTGTGTGTAAGTATGATGGTTATCGAGAGATCCCAATTGCCGTGGTAATCGTGTAGGAATTGCTAAGTGTTAGGTTGTGAACTTGATTAGAAATGACTTGAGTTAATGCATGAATTTTTGGAAAAAGATCAGGGAAATCGATTTCCAATCGATTGGATGAGTTGCAGGAAGTTCACCATTTTGAGCCTAATCGATTTGCCAATCAATTGTATAAATATATCTTTCAAAATCTTTTAGAAATCGATTTGGAAATCGATTGGCAGAGAGGCAGGAACTCAGAAAACTGCCGAAATCGATTTGGAAATCGATTGGCAACACAGGGATCATCAGAACTGACAAAATCGTAGAAATCGATTTGGTCATGCAAAACTCAGCAGAACTGACCAAAATCGATTTGGCAATCGATTGGCTCAGCAAAAGTCCTCATTTTGAGTTAGATAATCGATTGCTCAATTGATTTATCATGCTTTGGTCAGTTATGTATTACTTGATGGTTTGAGAACTCGTTTTGAGTCCTTTGTAATTGAAGCATTATATGAACTTTTAGCATATGGAAATCCTGTTAAGTGCATGCTTAGTTGAAAAGTTGTTTTGAGCATTTAAAAACTTAATTGCTATGTGTAACTGTTATTTCTGGTTGGTGACCCTTTACAATTATTGTGGAAATCTGGCTTTTGCCCTCAGATGAGAGTCAGGACGTCTTACCGGTTCGTACCCTACGGACGGGAATGGAGATGGGAACGTTTGACTGCAGTCACTTAGGAGGATCTCACGGGGCGCGTGGAGATACTCATGGTGTATAGCTTTTTGGTAGGATGATCAGATTAGGATGATGTATAGGGACTAGGTGTCCTTCTGTTTGATTGGAGTATTTTAGTTGGGAAAACTGTATTTATACTATCATTGTCAGTTCGACTTCTTATGTGAATGGGTTCCATGTACCATTTATGGTTATGTAAATGTTTTGGATTTATAATTGGAGAACCTTTCCGCTGCTTGTAAATTATAATGACTCAATTATTTATCCAAAGGCATTCTTTTATCTATTTCTCTGTTTTAGTTAATTACTTTGAAAAAAAAAAATATACCCTCGCTTTGAAAAACGGGTGTTACACTACGGTGCAGGGAAC
Organism: Cicer echinospermum; assembly: GCA_002896215.2. Taxonomy (NCBI): domain Eukaryota; kingdom Viridiplantae; phylum Streptophyta; class Magnoliopsida; order Fabales; family Fabaceae; genus Cicer; species Cicer echinospermum. The sequence continues at coordinate 30,119,464 of PGTU02000001.1, forward strand.
CAACTTTGGAGGCGACGTGCGAGCGGAGATTTACCGGATTTACTCGCGGTACGTAAATCGAACGGAAAGCTAACGTGAAGGTAAGGGCTCCTTACAAACTTCTAGTTTGCATTTAGGGACTTATGTTGGTTGTGTGGAAAGGGAATTTGTTAGGGTTTGAAGTGTTGATTTGGGGAAAAATGAATCTAAGGCTTTATGGGTAAAATCTTAGAGTTAGGTTTTTGGTTATATTGATGAATGTTTCATGGAAAATGGATTTAAAACTCATTTATATATGATTTTGAGTAAATGAAACTTGTTGTGTTTGAGTGGTGGATTGTGTTGATTTGTGTTCGCCGTATTTGACGTGTTCTTAATTAATACTGATGAAATTTGATATGTGTGGTGGTGGATTTTGTGGAAAAATGAATTGATGTGTTTTGGTGTGGATCGTGGATTGAATTTGATAATGTTTGAGTTTGTTTTGTGTAGGATTTGACAACCATTAGAGTTAAAACGAGTATTAAGAATGGGAATCTCTTAATGTCTATGTTTACTTAATGTTGGCGTGGAAACCATTAGAGTTAAACGAGTATTAAAAATGGGGAATCTTTTTAATATCTCGGTTTACTTAATGTGTGTTTGAGACAATCATTTAAGTTAAATGAGTATTAAGAAGGGGAATCTCTTAATGTCTTGTTTACTTAATGTTTGTTTTGGAAAATCGTTTAAGTTAGATGAGTATAAGAATGGGGAATCTCTTAATGTCTTGTTTACTTAATGTTTTGTTTGGAAAATCGTTTAAGTTAAATGAGTATTAAGAATGGAGAATCTCTTATATTTCTGTTTACTTAATGTTTGTTTGGAAAATCGTTTAAGTTAACGAGTATTAAAATGGGGAATCTCTTAATGTCTTGTTTACTTAATGTTTGTTTTGGAAAATCTTTAAGTTAAATGAGTATTAAGAATGGGGAATCTCTAATGTCTTGTTTATTAATGTGTTTTGAAAATCGTTAAGTTAAAAGAGTGCAGAATGGAGAATCTCTTAATATTTCTGTTTGCTTAATGTTACGCTGAATGGAAATCGTTTAAGTTAATGATATAAAAATGGGAATCTTTTAATATCTGCATTTGCTTAACGATTGTTGTGGATGGAGTCAGTATACGCTCATGCATTTTCATGCCTTTTTGTAAATCGTTGCAGACCCGTGATAGGTGCACCTTGATAAATAGTACTTTGGCCTGTGATAGGCGGTATATTTATTTGATTACGTTACGTAAAACCGTGAGACCCGTGATAGGTGGCACCTCGATAAACCGTATGGTGCCCGGATAGGCAGTACGTTTATGTGGTTTTCGCTTTTCTGTAAATTGTGCAGACCCGTGATAGATGGCACCTTGGAAATAGTACTCTGCCCTGTGACAGCGCGGTACATTACAATTTACGTTCTTTTAGTAAAACGTCCAGACCCGTGATAGGTGGCACCTTGGTAAAACGATACAGGCCCGTGATAGGCAGTACGCTTTATGGTTTACGCTTTTTAGTAAATCGTGCAGACCCTGATAGGTGGCACCTCAGTAATTGGTACTTTTGGCCTGCGATAGACGTACAATTATGATTTACGGCCCTTCGAGTAGGGTTTTGGTTTGGAAATTCGAAGTCCATCATTTTGGCATATACGCATTGCATTAGGGTGCTTGGCACACGTCTTGTTTGAATCAAGTTATGATTAAGTGTTATGTATTGATTTTGTGTGTAAGTTTGACTGATTGTAAAACTATTCGAAACTCAAGTTGCCGTGGTAATTGTGTTGGAATTGCTAAGTGTTATGTATTGATTATCGTGTGTAAGTGTGATGGATTGTAAAACTATTTGGAAACTCAAGTTGTCGTGGTATTGTGTTGGAATTTCTAAGTGTTATGTATTGATTATCGTGTGTAAGTATGATGGATTGTAAAACTATTTCGAAATCCAATTTGTCGTGGTGATTGTGTTGGGAATTGCTAAGTGTTAAGATTTGAGTTATGTATGAATGTGATTGAATGTTTTATGTATTTTTGGAAGAATAAGCAGGGAAATCGATTTCCCAATCAATTTGATGAGTTGCAGGGACTTCACTAATTTGACAAAATCGATTTGCCAATCGATTTCGCAATATGTTTTTCAAAACCTTTTAAGAAATCGATTGATTGGCAGTAAGACAGGAACTCAGCAAAACTGACAAAATCGATTTGGAAATCGATTGGCATCAACACAGGGGCTCAGTTATTCATTCAATCGATTGAATTAAGCCCAGAGTTCAGTTTTTACAAAAATCCTTCATCCAAATCGATTTCCCAATCGATTGGCCCAGTGAAAATTCTTATTTTGAGTTAGATAACAGATTGCTCATTGATTTATCAATGTCGTGGTTAGTTATGTATACTTGATGGATTGAGAACTTTATTTTGATTTCATTTTTAATTGACAAGTATGATATGAACTTTTAGCATATGGAAAATCCTTTTAAGGTGCATGCTTAGTTGAAATGTTATTTTGTGCATTTAAAAACTAAAATTTTATGTGTTAACTGTTAATTTCGGTTGGTGACCCTTTACAACTATTGTGGAAATCTGGGCTTTGCCCTCAGATGAGAGCCAGAACAATCCTACCGGTTCGTACCCTGTGGATGGGAATGTAGAGGGGAATGCCTGACTGGAGCTATGTTAGGAGGATCTTACGGGCGCGTAGAGATCACTCAGGGCGTTTAGTTTGTTTTGGAGAATGATCAGAATAAGTTGACATAGAGGGAACAAACGTCTTTCTTTTTGATTTGTATTTATTTTAAAATGGAAGACTGTACCTATACTAATATTGTCAGCTTGACATGTTATTTTCGATGGGTTACATGTACCACTTTTTGATGTGTAAATATATTTTGGATTTATAATTTGAGAAACTTTTCCGCTGCTTGTAAATTATAATGACTCAATTATTTATCCAAAGGTATTTCCTTATTTAATTCTCTATTTTATTTTAATTTCTTTTGAAAAAAAAAAATACACCCTCGCTTTGAAAACGGGGTGTTACAAGACTAATGTCTATAGAGTCACTCATGATGGTAACCCGACCTAAAATACTGAAGATCCTAAGAATTAGGTTCAATGGATAATAACAAGTCATGAAGTGATATGAGATGAACATGCTATTATATCTTAGAGAAGCATGATTCTTGAAGCGATTAAAGGATAAGGTAATAGGAACTGTACCATGAACACCTCTAGACATGGCACCCCATGATTGGCTCATCCTTCCTATCTTAATGATACTTTTCCATTTCCAATATATGTGCCTTTGTGTTAATCATTAAGTTTTGTTAGTGGCGCTAAAAATACGAAATGCAAGTGCAACTGTCAAATTATCAAGTTCTACTTAGCTTTGACAAATTTTTACACTTTCACAATCTTTTTGAGCCTTCGTAGACTTGACAGATATTTAACTAACTCATATTCGAATGTTTCTCCTTTTCTTAACCTTACTTGTGCTAAGGGGAATTTAGCTAACTCTGAATTCAATTATTTGTCAATCTTGACTAAGAATTATTTTTAGGTGTATACAAATTCTTTACCAAAAAAATTTCGTTCATTGTTATTAAAATATTTGATTTAATTTGTTTGAAGGGCTTAAAGAATATTTACAATAAAAAGAATAAAGACAAAGGAAAACTCACAATGATTTTTATATTAGTTCACAACCAACTGGTTTGAACATCTAGTTCTCCACTGACAGAGATATTTTTCCTTTTTCACTTAAAGTACTTAATCAGTTTTAATGATTGAGATGCAAGTATTCTTGACTATACCTCTTCAAAATTTGACGATTCTTAACTCATCATGTCTAAGCTTTAAGTATTCTTAACTTAGCCTCTCCAAATTTTGAGTATTCTTCACTCGACTTTTCTTGGATTTGAGTATTCTTAACTTAGCCTTTTCAAGCTTTGAGCATTCTTCACTTGACCCTCCTGACTTCCTTGTATATTTTTTCCTCAAGTCTCACTAAGCTATAATTACTAAGTGTTATTTTTCCAAGCCCTATTAGGTCTACGAGTATTCTTACTCTGCCCGTCTAGATTATGATTATGATTATTGTTTTTCTGAGATATAAGTGTTATTTACGCCACTTCAAGCTTACTAGTATTATCAATGCCCTTCTTCCAAATCTTTTGAAAACAATTTACATAGTCACTACGCCAAAAATGTCATTTAATAGCGCTCCTTTTACAGCGCTTACTAAATACAAGCGCTGTTGTAAATATATTTTAAAAATAACGGAGCCTATCACAACGTTTTTTTGACAAGCGCTGTGAAAAAAGCGCTGTTGTAGGGTCATATAACATTTGCGCATAATATTATAAGGCTTTTACAGCGCTTTTCTAACAAGCGCTGTAAAACGAAGCGCCTTCACGTATCATTTTACAGCGCTTTTTTCACAAGCGCTGTAAAAGACATGCGCTTTCAATCAATTTAACTACCTATTACAGCTGTAACACCCCGTTTTTCAAAGCGAGGGTATATTTTTTTTTTCAAAAGAAATTAAAATAAAACAGAGAAATAAACAAAGTAACACCTTTGGATAAGTAATTAAGTCATTATAATTTTCAAGCAGCGGAAAAAGTTCTCAATCCATGAATTCAAAATATTTACATAACAAGAGTAGTACAGTCTTCCAGATTAAAAGTAAACACAACCCAAAGGAAAGACATCCGTTCCCTCTGTGTCAACCTAGTCTGATCATTTTACAAAACAACTAAACACCCTGAGTGATCTCCACGCACCCTGTGAGATCCTCATAACGTAGCTGCAGTCAAGCGTTCCCATCTCCATTCCCGTCCGTAGGGTACGAACCGGTAGGATCGTCCTGACTCTCATCTGAGGGCAAAGCCCAGATTTCCACAATAATTGTAAAGGGTCACCAACCGAAATTAACAGGTAACACATAACATTTAAGTTTTAAATGCACAAAATAACCTTTCAACTAAGCATGCACCTTAAAAAGATTTCTCATATGCTAAAAGTTCATGTAATGCTTGCCAATTAAAAATGAAATCAAAATGAAGTTCTCAATCATCAAGTAATACATAACTGACCAAAGCATTGATAAATCAATTGAGCAATCGATTATCTAACTCAAAAATAAGGACTTCTGCAGAGCCAATCGATTGCCAAATCGATTTGGTCAGTTCAGCTGAGTTCCTGCATGACCAAATCGATTTCTAAGTCGATTTTGTCAGTTTTGCTGAGTCCCTGTGTTGCCAAATCGATTTCCAAATCGATTTTGGCAGTTTTGCTGAGTTCCTGCCTCTCTGCCAATCGATTTCTTAAAAGATTTTGAAAGACATATTTATACAATCGATTGGCAAATCGATTAGGTTAAAAATAGTGAACTTCCTGCAACTCATCCAATCGATTGGGAAATCGATTTCCCTGCTTATTCTTCCAAAAATACTTAAACTAATTCAATATCATTCATACACAATTCCACATCTTAACACTTAGCAATGATAACGCAATCGCTACAACATCATGAGTTTCGAAGTAGTATTGCAATCAAACATGCTATCACTAAATTCCAAAACATAACACTTATAACACAATTACTACAACATCATGGGTTTCAAAATAGTATTGCAATCAAACATGCTATCACCAAATTCCAAAACATAACACTTAACACTTATAATACAATTACTAAAACATCATGGGTTTCGAAATGGTATTGCAATCAAACATGTTATCACCAAATTCCAAAACATACACTTAACACTTATAACACAATTACTACAACATCATGGGTTTCGAAATGGTATTGCAATCAAACATGTTATCACCAAATTCCAAAACATACACTTAACACTTACAACACAATACTACGCAGACAAAATGAACCAACAATTCACAATTTAACAGGGTGTAGTCTCTCACGGACAAACACTTGTGCAGTCTCTCACGGACAAACACAATTCACCAAGAAACGTAAGTCGTAAACATACTACCTATCACGGGTCCGTACTGTTTACCGAGGTGCCACCTATCACGGGTCTGCACAACTTACCAAACGTAAATCGTAAACGTACTGCCTATCACGGGACCGTACCGTTTACCAAGGTGCCACCTATCGCGGGTCAGCACGATTTACCAAAATACACATAAGAAAACAAGACATTAAGAGATTCCCCATTCTTAATTCTCATTTAACTTAAACCAGGGCATAGTCTCTCACGGACAAACCCCTGTGCAGTCTCTCACGGACAAACACAATCCACCAAGGAACGTAAGTCGTAAACGTACTACCTATCACGGGTCCGTACTGTTTACCGAGGTACCACCTATCACGAGTCTGCACAACTTACCAAACGTAAATCGTAAACGTACTGCCTATCACGGGCCCGTACCGTTTACCAAGGTGCCACCTATCACGGGTCTGCACAACTTACCAAACGTAAATCGTAAACGTACTGCCTATCACGGGCCCGTACCGTTTACCAAGGTGCCACCTATCGCGGGTCAGCACGATTTACCAAAACACACATAAGTAAACGAGACATTAAGAGATTCCCCATTCTTAATTCTCATTTAACTTAAACGATTTTCAAAACAAACATTAAGTAACCAAGACATTAAGAGATTCCCCATTCTTAACGCTCAAATAACTTAAACGATTTTCAAAACAACATTAAGTAAATAAGTCATTAAGAGATTCCCCATTCTCAATACTTATTTAACATAAATGGTTTTCCAAACTAATATTAAGTAACCAAGACATTAAGAGATTCCCCATTCTCAACGCCCAGTTAACTTAACGATTTTCAAAACAATTATTAAGTAAACGAGACATTAAGAGATTCCCCATTCTTAATTCTCATTTAACTTAAACGATTTTCAAAAACAAACATTAAGTAACCAAGACATTAAGAGATTCCCCATTCTTAAATCCAGTTAACTTAACGATTTTCAAAACAAATATTAAGTAACCAAGACATTAAGAGATTCCCCATTCTCAACGCCCTATTAACTTAAACGATTTTCAAAACAAATATTAAGTAAACGAGACATTAAGAGATTCCCCATTCTTAATTCTCATTTAACTTAAAAGATTTTCAAAAACAAACATTAAGTAACCAAGACATTAAGAGATTCCCCATTCTTAACGCCCAGTTAACTTAAACGATTTTCAAAACAACATTAAGTAAATAAGTCATTAAGAGATTCCCCATTCTCAATACTTATTTAACTTAAATGATTTTCCAAACAAATATTAAGTAACCAAGACATTAAGAGATTCCCCATTCTTAACGCCCAGTTAACTTAACGATTTTCAAAACAAATATTAAGTAAACGAGACATTAAGAGATTCCCATTCTTAATTCTCATTTAACTTAAACGATTTTCAAAAACAAACATTAAGTAACCAAGACATTAAGAGATTCCCCATTCTTAACGCCTAGTTAACTTAACGATTTTTCAAAACAAATATTAAGTAACCAAGACATTAAGAGATTCCCCATTCTTAACGCCCACTTAACTTAACGATTTTCAAAACAAATATTAAGTAACCAAGACATTAAGAGATTCCCCATTCTTAACGCCCAGTTAACTTAAACGATTTTCAAAACAAATATTAAGTAACTAAGACATTAAGAGATTCCCCATTCTTAACGCCCAGTTAACTTAAACGATTTTCAAAACAAATAGTAAGTAAACGAGACATTAAGAGATTCCCCATTCTTAATTCTCATTTAACTTAAACGATTTTCAAAAACAAACATTAAGTAACCAAGACATTAAGAGATTCCCCATTCTTAATATCCAGTTAACTTAAACGATTTTCACAAACACACATTAAGTAAACAAGACATTAAGAGATTCCCCATTCTTAATCCTCGTTTAACTTAATGTTTTTCAAATTCCACACAAAACAAACTCAAACATACTTTCAACCCACATCAAAACTTATCAATTCATTCTTCCACAAAATTCAACCATACACATATCAAATTTCATCAATATCAATTAAGAACACGTCAAAAACAACGAACACAAATCGACACAATCCACTACTCAAACACACAAGTTTCATTTACTCGAAATCATACATAAATGAGTTTAAATTCATTTTCCACGAAACATTCATCAATATAACCAAAACCTAACTCTAAGATTTTACCCATAAAGCCTTAGATTCATTTTCCTTAAATCAATACATTCAACCCTAACAAATTCCTTTCCACACAACTACAGATAAGTCCCTAAATGCAACTAGAAGTTTGGAAGGAGCCCTTACCTTCGCGTTAGCTCTTACGTGCGATTACGGCACCGTGAGTAAATCCGGTAAATTTTCCGCTCGCAACGCCGCTTCCAAAATTGGTCCACTAGCACCGTAGCACGGAGGTGAGCAACCTTCCCTTCTATCACTTCTTGAAACGACGTTTAGATCTAGGTGAAACGGGGAGGTTTGTGTTTGAATCCCTAATACCGTTTTTCTTCGTTTTCGAATCAAAGAGGAAGAGTGGAGTTGAGAAATCCTTGTTCTATCACCCACCCAACCTTGGGTTTCTAATCTTGAAGAAAGGAAGCGAAGAAAAACGAAAATGGAGGAAGGAGGGAGAATGGGTTCTCGCGCAGGGAGGGAGAGGAAGATGGAAAATTCTGGTTTTCTTTCCTTTGTTTTTCCTTTCTTCCCTTTTTCCTTCTTTCCTTTATATAACCTTTTCTTTCCTTTTCCTTCCTTCTAATTTCCTTTCTTTCTATTCTCTCCAAACAAACATATATACATATATGTATATATATATATATCTTAATTGTAACTTAACAAATATCTTCATATTCATTAAAATTACCATTTCACCCGTAACGCATAAAATTCTTCGTAAAGGATTCATCGCACTTAATTTAATTTATTTATCGACGAGTAATTCTAAACGACATCAAAATATCTTTTTTGATCATAAAGACTCCAAAATATTATTAACTTTGGCTAAAAAGCCTCCGAGCCAAAATCCAAAATACATAAAAATGCATAAAGTGTACTTTAAAATTATGGGTCTTACATTACTACCCCCCCTAAAATTAGTTTCGTCCTCGAAACTATGCGTCGATAAATAGCTCTGGGTGTTGTTCTCTCATCTTGCTCTCCAGTTTCCAAGTCGCATCTCCAGTAATTGGGTTCCAAATTACCTTGACCAATGAAACATCCTTGGTCCTCAATCGCTTAATCTTCCTGGCATCAATTCTCACGGGTGGTACTTCGAATGACAAGTTATCCTACGAGGCTAAACGGATTTTTTGTTCTATTGGCATGAGTTACGAAAGGATTCATGCGTGTCCTAACGATTGCATTTTATTTCGAAACGAATATGAATTACTTAAGGCGTGTCCGAAATGCAATGTCTCTCGATATAAGAAGAAAGAATCTACTCTAGCAAAAGTCGTGTGGTATTTTTCCTATAATACAAGATTTAGACGCATGTATCGCAGTGAAGAAGATTCAAAACACTTGACATGGCATGCAGATGAAAGAATTAGAGATGGAATGTTTCGACACCCCTGCAGATTCCCCACAATGGGCAAAAATTGATCACGAGTATCCTAAATTCGGGGTAGAGTCAAGAAAATCTAAGACTTGCACTTTCTATTGATGGAATGAATCCACATGGTCTTCAAAGCATCTCACATAGCACGTGGCCTGTGATTTTGCTAATATATAACCTACCTCCATGGTTATGTATGAAGCGTAAGTTTATGATGTTGTCTCTGTTAATTTCTTGACCCAAACAACCGGGGAATGATATCGACGTATACTTGACTCCTTTAATTGAAGATTTCAAACTTATGTGGGAGACAGGTGTGGAAGTTTACGATGGGTATAAGAAAGAATGTTTCAATTTGAGGGCTATGTTGTTCGGCACAATTAATGATTTTCCAGCATATGGTAATTTATCAGGATATAGCATTAAAGGTCAGTGTGCATGTGCTATATGTGAAGAGAGTACAAATTGGATGCGGTTGAAACATTGTAAGAAGAATGTGTTTCTTGGACATCAAATAATTGAAAAAGTACAAATACTTTAGCACCGACTGGATATCAAATACTTGAAAAAGTACAAGGTTTGACCAATAAATTTGGCAAACCTTTTGCGTGAGAGCTGGTCAAAACTGCGTGGAAGAAAAAGTCAATTTTCTTTGAATTGCCATATTGGAAGTCATTGTATATAAGACATTTCCTCGATGTGATGCATATTGAAAAAAATGTATTTGATAGTGTTATTGGTACGTTACTCAATGTTCCAGGAAAGTCTAAAGATGGCATCAACGCAAGGTTGGACTTGGTCGATATGGGAATAAGAAATGAATTGGGTCCCGTAAAGAAAGGAAATCGCACATATCTACCTCCAGCTGCTCATACTCTATCTAGAAAGGAAAAAATAGTTTTATGTAAATTTCTACACGAAGTTAAAGTTCCAGAAGGATACTCTTCAAACATTAAAAATTTGATTTGTATGAAAGACCTCAAGTTAAAAGGTTTGAAGACCCATGATTGTCATATTCTAATGGAGCATTTGCTACCAATAGGTATATGTTCCATTTTACCTGAAAAAGTTCGACTAGCCTTAACTAGATTATGTTTCTTCTTCAGGGAAATTTGTAGTAAAGTGATCGACCCTTAGAAATTACCGACATTGCAGAGGGAAATTGTTGTTACTTTGTGTGAGCTTGAAATGTATTTCCCACCCTCGTTTTTTGATATAATGGTTCACCTTACTGTTCATCTGGTTAAGGAGACACAACTTTGTGGGCCAGCTTATATGAGATGGATGTATTCGATAGAACGATAAATGAAAATATTAAAGGGTACGTAAAAAGTAGAAGTCGACCAGAAGGTTGTATTGCTGAACGATACATTGTTGAAGAGGCTGCTGAATTTTGTACTGAATATCTGGCCAATGTTGAATCCATAAGGCTTCCCATGTCTCGTCATTCGGGTAGAATATCAGGAGAAGGGATAATTGGAAGGAGACTACTGACTATATCAAGGGCAGAATGGGAGCAGACACAATTGTATGTTCTGCACAATGATGATGAGGTTCAACCGTATGTTACAATACACATGGATCAGTTATCTCGTTTGAACATGAATAGGAATCAAAATTGGATAAATCGAGAGCACAATCGAAGTTTTATAACATGGTTAAAAAATCACATAAAGTCAAAGTTTGATATAGACTCCGGATCAATTTCACAGAGATTGAGGTGGCTAGCAAATGGTCCGAGCTTACATGTCTTTTCTTACACTGGTTATGTTATTAACGGCTACACATTTTATACCAAAGAACAACATGATCAGACCACTATGCATAATAGCGGAGTCACTCTCGTAGCTGAAGCGAAGCATGTCTCAAGTGCAAAAGACAAAAACCCAATATATGCAAATCTATCATATTTTGGGGTTATCGAGCGCATATGGGAGTTAGACTACACAATGTTTCGTGTTCCCATATTTGGTTGCAAGTAGGTTGATAATAATAATGGCGTTCGGATTGATGAGTCAGGATTCTTGCTTGTCGATTTTAATAGGGTGGGATACAAAGACGAGCCTTTTATTTTAGCGTCGCAAGCTCAACAAGTGTTTTATGTCACTGATCCTTCTGATGATAAATGGTCTGTTGTCCTATCGACCAATAAAATAAGTGATGATAACAATAATGATGAAGGTGTTGGTAATGACCTTTTATTTGCAACATCACAACAACCACATGAAATTGATTCAACTGATGATGGTTTATATCTTAGAGATGATCATGATGAGGGAATTTGGATTAATCCATCGTTTCGTATTGTAAATGGACAAACAAATGTGAATCCCACCAGGAAAAGAAGAAGGGAATCTTAATTGTTTTATATAAGCCATGCATGTAATCTGAATTGTTTGAACATTTTTATATAAGCAGCCATGTATTTGATTTTCTGATTAATTTATTTTCTGCTTATATTTAGCTTGATTTGAGTGTTTTATACTAAGTTCATGTAATTTAATATAAACTAGTAATTTACATGAACTGAACTGAACTGAATATAAATTAGTAATTTACATGAACTGAACTGAACTGAACTGAAAAAGAGCCTTAAATATAAAAATAAAACAATGAGGCCTTTTACAGCGCTTCTTCAAATAAGTGCTCTAAAAGGCTTTAAAAAAAATATTCATATAACATAGTAAAACAAGGAGGACGTTTACAGCGCTTGTTCAAATAAGCGCTGTAAAAGACCCTTTTAAAAATAAAATAAAGAGACCTTTTACAACACTTATTTGAAAAAGCGCTGTAAAAAGCACTGTAAGAATAACATTCATATAACATAATAAAACAAGGAGGTCTTTTACAACGCTTATTGGGAAAAGCGCTGTAAAAGAGCCTTTTAAAAAATTAAATAAAGACGCCTTTTAGAGCGCTTTTCAAACAAGCGCTGTAAAAGGCTTATAAAAAAGCGTTGTAAAAGGGTTTTATGTATAACAGTAACCGCTTCAGTTTCCTCTTCATTACGTAAACTTCACTATCATCTCAACCTTCATCGTTCTTCTCTTCTTTTGCAAACCCTATCATCCCGTCCATTACGAACCTTATTTCCACGAGCATCTCCTTCATTTCGAACCTTATTTCCATCCAAGATCATCTCTCCCATTGCACACAATATATTTTCATTGATTAAATACGTAACCCTCATTACGTATTTCTTCAAACCGTATTTCTGTGAACCATATTTCTGCGAGCTTTCTGTGAACCCTCTTTTCTTCTCATTTCGTCTTTCTTCGAACCCTCATTATTCAGGTATTGATGTTATTAATTTTTTGTAATCATTAAACTGCATGTTGAGCTTGTTTAAGATATACTGATACTGATATGTACTTAGAATAATGCATGTTGAGCTTGTTGATGTTATACTAAACTGCATGTTGAACTTGTTGTAGTTAAATGGATACAAACAAAGATTTAGAATGTCAAAATGAAGAAGTTGGCACCACTAAGACTTATGAAAATGAAGTCAAACGTGGTGCAACTATAATGCAAAAAGTCATTAAAGCAAGGAGCAATGGCATCAAGTTTGAGGTTATACTATACTATACTCTGTTTGTTGTGTATTTTTTATCTTTTTTTAATAGCATGTACTTACTATATGAGTTTATTAGGTTGGCTGGAATGAGAGTGGTCAGCCAATTGACCCCAACAGCTCAATGTTTTGTAAGTTACATTGGGGCTGTTGTTCGACAAAATATCCCAATTACGATTGATGATTGGAGAGATAAGGCGTTGAGGGATGCCAAAAATATACTATGGAATGACATTCAAGTAACTTTTTTGATCCACTCTTTTGTCATTTATAATTTTTTTCATTGAAATACTTTACTAATAATTTTTTTCATTGCAGACTACTTTTGTTCTTGATGAGGGGAGAAAGAGTTATGTATTGAGAGTTGCTGGGAAAATCCACCGGGATTTAGATCTCACCTCTCTAATTTCTATCTAAAAGATAGAGAAGGAAATACAAATGCTGAATCTCCAAAAATATATAAACATTATATATCAAATGATGAATGGAGTGCATTTGTATCCAAACGTTCGGACCCCGCATTTGTCGTAAATGATTAATTTATTAGCATTTGTATTTTATTATTCATATTCGTAGCGTATTTTAAATTTTACACAATTGCTATTTTTTTTATATAGAATATTAGTAAGGCAAATCGCGAAAGGGCAAGAAATCCAACCCACCCATACAAAAAATCACGTATGGGATATGCATGTCTTGATCAAAAACTTGTAAGTAATTAAAACATCACTTTTATATAATATTGAAGTAATTTGCATTATAAACTATAGTGTCTAACTAATTTGTATTATTTTGTTTATGATCTTAACGAATAGCGACAAGACACCCAATCAGATCAACCGTTGGGTCGTCATATATTGTGGAAGGAAGCGCGTGTAAATAAAGACGGAGTGGTTGACAATGAAAATGTTCAAAAAGTAGTAGAACTTTGTGTAAGTATATTATCACTTTAATATTTTTTAATATTGTATTTTATCACTTGAATACTTTTTAATATTGTATTTTAAAAATGCTATTAAACTTATCTTTTTAATCCTACATGTATTTTAGGAGACTATCGAACAAAGTTCTGAAAATCAAGAGGGCAACAAGGATAGTTGCAGGGACATTTTGGGTAAAGTGTTTAATGTCCCTGAGTATTTCGGTCGGGTTAGGGGGAAAGGATTTGGCGTAACTCCCAAAAGCTATTTTTCTCAAGAGAAGTGTCAAAAACCTTCCAATGAGGAAGTATTAGAGAAGCTCAAAATCCTTACAGAGCAAGTGACACTTTTGGTGAATACGAACAAAGGAAAGCAACTCCCGGATCAGCTCCAACATGAAATACAAATGGAGAGTGAAACTGCGAGTTGCAACGTCGGTCTCAAAAGTATTCCCGAGGTAATTAATTACTTACTTACTTATGTATTAAACAAACTTATATATTAACCGTACTTATGTTTTAATTATTGATTTAGGGTGTCACTCCATGCGTGCTATACTTGTCCTCACCTACTCATCGGAAGGTGGGAAAAGGAAAATTGTACAATACTTCGGGAGAAGTATTGCACAATACTCTGATCCCTGCGGGCCATGTCAAAGTATCACCCGTTGTTGCTTTCGAACCAACTGAACCGTTGCCAATACCGGACAAGATGGAGATATGCAGTTATTCGGCAAAGCTATTGGAAGTTACGTGGCATGGCCCACACATCTTGTTGCCCTCGATAAGGTATATTTAATTAATTGAAATGTATGTTTAATTGATATGTATATTTAATTGCTGATTTTTTTTCCGCTCCTAACTTTAATTTCTCATTTATATTTAGATGCTGAAAAAGCCTAAAGGGAATGATAAAAAGATTCCCAGAAACGAATCAATTACATCTCCCGCAAAGGTTTGTCACATTTATTCTCTAAGGTTTGTCATTTTTTCAGATTCAATAAACTAACATTTAACCTCATTTTTGTAGATCCAATTAAATAAACCACCCGTACAGCCAAAAAAAGCCAGCAAACCTAAAAAATTGGAGGGTAATAGAGTTGGAAAACTACAAAGGTTGGAGGGTAATAAAGCTGCCAAAGTTGTAGCAAGAACACTGGATCGGGGAAAATCGGTCGCGCTGCTGCTGCTGCTCCTAAAATAAGTCAGCCATGCCTTGCTAAATACGGGGCGTGTCTTGACATCCAAGTAAAATGGAACATGGGCAACAACGACGATTCGCGCATCATCCCATGAATAAAGCTATATTCGGAGATGAGTATGATGAATTTCTCGAAAAGGAGCACATTTATGAATTTCTTGAAAAGGAGCACATTTACGAACTTCTCAACCATAAGGAGCTTAGTGCTATTGTCATGAGCTTATACATAAGGTAAAATATACTTTTAATTGCATTTATTGGTAATTAATTAAATGTATTGGTAATTAATATAGTTTAAAATTTTCATTGAAGGTTTTTGTATGAGAAGGTTGTGTGCACGCACAAATTGTCAAATAAATACTCATTCTTGTCTCTGCATAAGCTGTCGATGTGCAAACTCGATCCAGTAAATGTAAATAATTACATTGTAGATATGTTATTAGGAAATATAGAAAAGGATAAATTGTTCTTCGCACCATATAATTCAGGGTACGTAATTATATATTATTTATTTATATCTTTTTTAATTGATGAGATTTTAATTTATTAGTTGTGTATAAACAAAATTTCTTAACCAAATTTTTGTTGTTGTAGGGCACATTGGGTGCTATTTGCAATCAATGCGGTCTCTGAAGTTATATACTATTTGGATCCCTTGCATGGCAATTACAACAATCACTCCGAAATAAAGACTATGTTCGACACGTAAGTAATATTCATTTATAATAACCACATTTATTCATTCGATAGTGCCTTACAAGTTTTTCGAGCTCAAAGAGGTGCTACAGTGTCGAAGCAAAAGTCTAATAATATCACATGGAAGGAGATATATGCCTTTAAATTTTCATTTACAAATATATGCCTTTACGATTAATGCACAAATATTTTATTGACTTATATGTTTTATTTTACAGTGCCCTCGTCAAACAAACAACATCGACTGTGGGTACTACGTATTGCGATTCATGAAGGAGATTGTTGACAAGAATAAAACTATTATCCCAGAAACGGTACAGTATTTTCATTATATGATTTTCATATATAAATTATCTATATATTTGATACTAACTTAATATGTTCAATTTTTATATTGCAGTACTTTGACAATTTCAGTCCATCATATTCTGAGGAAGATCTAATGGAATTAAAGGAAGAATGGTGTCAGTATGTGCTTGAAATGAAAATTATTTGATTTTCTGGGAAATAGCATGCTGTGGGCAAGGGATCTGAATATTATATGGTAGCTAGTGCATATTCTGTATATTCTGTTAGTTATTATATGTATATGATCATAGGACACAATATATGAACATGTATATGAATATGTAGTTAATTAGGTTGTAAATTAGGTTATATATATGTATCTGAATGTAGTTAATTAGGTTGTAAATTACAGAGTTACAGAGTTACATATATGTTAATTAAGTTACAGAGTTCTGTTTTTTGTCTACTGATTGTATGAACTGCACACCCATAGTTCTGTTTTTTGAAAAAGCGTTGTAAAATGCACACCCATAATTCATATATTGGGTGCGCCTTTTACAGTGCTTTATCACAAAAGCGCTGTAAAATGTGCACCTATAATGCCTATATTGGGTAATTATGGGTGTGCCTTTTACAGTGCTTTTTCACAAAAGCGTTGTAAAATGTGCACCTATGATGCATATATTGGGTAATTATGGGTGTGCATTTTACAGCGCTTTTTCAAAAAAGCGTTGTAAAATGTGCATAATAATGCATATTATGTGCGTGCATTTTACAGCGCTTTTGTGAAAAAGCGCTGTAAAAGGTGCATAACAAGCGCGCGTTATATCTACATGTTTTATAGCGCTTTTTTAAAGCATTGTTGTATCTTTTACAGCACTCGATTCCACGTCGCTTTTTTTTTTTTTTGAAAAAGCGCTGTAAATTGGTTAAAAAAAGCGCTGTAAAATCTCATTTTTCGCGTAGTGAGTGTAAGTTTTTCAAGAAATACGCTCAACCTGTAATAGGAAATATACAAAGGGGTTGTGTCGAAGTCACATTTTGGTGATAATTCTCTAAGAGAGGATATGCAATACAATTCTCAAATATCAATCTAAGTATCTCTCACAAAAAGGATATTAATTTTTATTTCTTGCATGGTTTACAAGATGATTACTCTATTTGGGAGGATGTACAATTACAATCTTGTGTTTTAGTTTTAGATTTTCCTATTTAAACTAAGAACCTCTTTGGATGTTGTGGACATTTTCTTCAACATGTGTTACTTTGTCGTTCCGGTCAATATCATCACGGTGAACATTGTCGTCAACTTCAAATTGAGATTGAAGTGGGCATAAATAGGTCTTTAAATATAGCCATTGAGAATATCATGTTGATAGTTGTTAAAGAGTTTGTATTTATTAGCCGTTGGAGTGTTTCCTTAATGTCCTTGGTCATTCTTGAGAAGAGCCATTACAACTTTTTGAGATAAAGTTGACGACTAATTTCTAGGTTGTCTTGTACGGAACGTTGAGTCTTCATAAGTGCTTTGATCTTTGTACTCAGTCTTCATCCAACTATGATATTTGCCTCAAGTGAATTTGTTAAATTTGGTGGAAGCTAGGACAAATGATGTCTTTGCTTATTTGAGTTTATCATATGATGTCTTCATTGCTTTGCACATGTTGTGTTCACATCTTGTATTGGATGTTGTCTTTACTTGGCCATATTATTACTTCATACTTTGAGCAAGATGTTCAAAGACTTGTCTCAAACTGTCTTTTCTGCTTCACTTCTATAGTCAAATGGTGAACATGAGATCCAATTTGTTTCTTCAACACAAAATGTGCTTTTCTCTTGTGTTGACAAATTGTAAGCAACAAATTCTATTGAACTAGCATGACTAACTTAATTTGAGTAAGGTGTTCCATACGATATATTCTTTTGTTACATACTCAATTTGTGTTCCTTATGTCACTTTAGATAGTGAACACCAAATGTTCTTCATCTTGAGTATAAGTGACTCAATTTGTGTCTCGTTCATCACCATATGGGGAGTACTAGCTCTATTCTTTTTTCATGTACTCGATATGTACTACTCACATTACCTAAACAATGAGCACAAAATGTTCTCATTTTCTTGTTATTTTATTTTCTCTTCTTTCTTTTATTTTCTCTATTTTTTTTTCCTCTGTTGTCTTTTCTTTTATTTCTTTGTTTGGTTTTCTTGTAAGAAGATTATGCTACTTGCACACTTTAACAAACACAAGAGAATAAATTGTAATCATCGATCCATCAAATGTTACATTATTCTTAAATCAATTTAGTTCTTACAATGTGATTCAGAAAACCTAAGACCTACTCAATAAATGATTTCTAAATAAACCTAAACATCATTCCCTGCTTAAATTACTAAAACTCTGATATACATAAACTTTAATTATATCATGTCTTCCAAGAGATTTCTTTAAGAGTAATGGAAAGTTGATCTTCCTAAGAGGACTAACCATACTATTGGGATTTGGTTCTATGTAATTTAGCATGTATTAATGTTGTTAGATATGATCGTTTAAAATAGCATAATTCCTTGATCTTCAAATAGGTTAGTAAATTATAAAAAATATGATACAATGCCATATAGATATTTATCATTTATCTAGATTTAGTCCATGCAATTATCAAAGATGCAAAATTAAAACAAAGGGCATCACAACTATTCCAAATCTAAGTAGGGTATTCACTTATGCCAATGCAAATATGTTTCACAATACTAATTTCTCAATTGTTATGCCTTATAGCATTCTAACGGAACTTTACATATCCTTGAATGTCATTGATGGTAAACTCTTGTTTGATGCTTCTATTTACCACAAGTTGATTGACAAACTCATGTACACCATTTATACCTTTTCCACATATTCAAGTAGTCCATCACTTCATGATGAACTTAAAGGCATTGACAAGACATGGCCTTCTCTTCCATGTTGCTTCCACATTTAAACCTATAACTTATGTGGATGAAGATTAAGGTTCATGCTAAGATACTAGAAGATTAATAACTAGTTTTTGCATTTTTATTGGCAATGCGTTTTGTGACCCGACATTAAAAAAACTACTTTGCCAATAAACACAACCTGCATCCAACCCTACTCCCCATGCATAACCCAATCATGTGGACATCAATTGACATTTCATTCAAGAACATATTCAATTTGGCTTCATTAAACTCTACCATGTCGAATCCTAAAAGCAAGTATATCACAACCTCTATTTCTAGACCTTTTCAGCAAGTTGGACCTTTTCCGATCATTCCTTATCTTCCAACTTAAGGAGGAGTATTAAAGTTAGAAATTAATTATGGTTTAATTGAAGTAATATAGCTAATTAATTACTTACAACTTATCAAATATTGTTAACTTTAGCTGTTAGAAAGCTAAATACTTTTTCTACTATTGAGTTAGTATCTACTTTCAAGTTGAATGCTATATAATTGGTGGTTAATTTTTTAATCAAAATAATAATTTTGATCTTTACTTTTTTATTTTTATTTTTTTATTTATAATTTTGATATATTTGATTTTACTATGAAAACTAGTAAACAAAACTAATTATATTGATTTTACTATTTTTTTTTTCAAATTACACTACGCCAAAAATGACATTTTAAAGCGCGTCTTTTACAGCGCTTATTAAATACAAACACTGTTGTAGAATTTTTTAAAAATAACGGAAGATACAACCCTTTTACACGCTTTTTGTAAAAGCGCTGTAAATTGAAGCGCTCTCCCATAACTTTTACAGCGCTTTAAACATAAGTGTTGTAAAATGTAGCGCTCCACCTTATGTTACATGGCTTTTAAAGCGCTTTTTGTGAAAGCGTTGTAAAATTCATGCGCTAATTTCTATAATTAAATGACCTATTATAGCATTTTTTACACAAGCGCTGTAAAAGGCTTGCACTTTAAATAAAAATCATTCACTTTAAATAAATAAAAACAAATTTAAAACGTTGTCCTAACCCTACGAACCCTCACAACCACATGAAATTGATTCAATTGATGATGGTTTATATCTTAGAGATGATCATGATGAGGGAATTTGGATTAATTCATCGTTTCGTATCGTTAATGGACAAACAAATGTGAATCCCACCAGGAAAAGAAGAAGGACATCTTAATGTGTTTAATTGTTTTATATAAGCCGTGTAATCTGAACTGAGTTCATGTGATTTTATTGTTTGATCTGTCAGAATTGAGCATTTTAATATTTAGCTGTAATAGGTGATTTAATTAAGGAGGTCTTCTACAGCGCTCATTCAAATAGCCCTGTAATAGGCTTTTAAAAAATAAAATAAGGAGGTCTTTTACAACACTCATTCTGTAAGACCCATAATTTTAAAGTACCATTTATGTATTTTTGGTGTATTTTGGATTTTGGCTCGGAGGCTTTTAAGCCAAAGTTAATAATATTTTGGAGATATTTATTAAAAGTAAGTAATATATATATGTAAATATATATTTATGTTTATATGTGTTTGTTTGGGGGGAAAAAGAAAGG
The DNA here is from genome assembly GCA_002896215.2 of Cicer echinospermum. Classification (NCBI taxonomy): domain Eukaryota; kingdom Viridiplantae; phylum Streptophyta; class Magnoliopsida; order Fabales; family Fabaceae; genus Cicer; species Cicer echinospermum. The sequence continues at coordinate 30,140,223 of PGTU02000001.1, forward strand.
AAAACTAGAAGGAAGGAAAAGGAAAAGAAAATAATATATAAAGGAAGGAAGGAAATAGGAAGAAAGGAAAAACAAAGGAAAGAAAAAAGAAAGGAAGGAAAATTTCAAACTTCATCTTCTTCCTCTAACCGTGACCCATTTTTCTCCTTCCTCCCATTTTCAGTTTCGTCGCTTTCTTTTCTTCAAAACTAGTAACCCAAGGTTGGGTGAGAGTTAGATCAAGGTTTTCGCAACTTCACTCTTCCTCTTTGATTCGAAAACGAAGAAAAACGGTTTTGAGATCCAAACACAAACCCCTCCGTTTCTCCTAGATCCAAACCTCATTTCTCGAAGAGATAGAAGGGAAAGTTGCTCACCACCACGCTACGGTACTAGTGAACTAATTTGGAAGCGGCGTTGCGAGCGAAGATTTTACCGGAATTACTCGCGGTACCGGAAAACCACGTTAAAGCTAACGCTAAGGTAAGGGCTCCTTCCAAACTTCTAGTTTGCATTAGGGACTTATCTGTGGTTGTGTGGGAAGGAATTTGTTAGGGTTTAATGTATCGAGTTGGGGAAAAACGAAACTAGTACGTTATGGGTAAAACCTTAGAGTTAGGTTTTGTTTATAATGATGAATGTTTCGTGGTAAATGAATTTGAAGTCATCGTGTACGATTATGAGTGAATGAAATTTGATGTATCTGGGTGTTATGTTTGCTTTGATTTGTGTTCGTTGTATTTGGCGTGTCCATACTTGATGTTTGTTAATTGGTGTGGTTGTTGTGAATTATGGTTTGAATGTGAGAGTATGTTTGAGTTTGTTTCCGTGGAATTTGAAAACCATTAGAGTTAAACGAGTATTAAAAATGGGGAATCTTTTATACCTCGGTTTACTTAATGTGCATTTGAGGAAAAGGTTTAAGTTAACTGGGCGTTGAGAATGGGGAATCTCTTAATGTCCCGGTTACTTAACGATCGTTTTTGAAAATCGTTCCGGTAAATGAGTGTTAAGAATGGGGAATCTCTTAATGACTCGTTTACTGAATATTTTGTGTGAAAATCGTTTAAGTCAAAAGTATATTAAGAATGGGGAATCTCTTGATATGTCTGTTTGCTTAACGTTTTGTTTTGAAAATCATTAAGATAAATCAGTATTAAGAATGGGGAATCTCTTAATGACTTATTTATTTAATGTCGTTTTGAAAACCGTGCAGACCCGTGATAGGTGGCACCTCGATAAACAGTACGGGCCCGTGATAGGCAGTACGTTTATGGTTTTCGCTTTTTTGTAAATTGTGCAGACCCGTGATAGGTGGCACCTTGGTAAATAGTACTTTGGCCTGTGATAGGCGGTACATTTACAATTTATGTTATTTTTGAAAACCGTGCAGACCCGTGATAGGTGGCACCTCGATAAACGGTACGGGCCCGTGATAGGCAGTACGTTTATGGTTTTCGCTTTTTTGTAAATTGTGCAGACCCGTGATAGGTGGCACCTCGGTAAACGATACGGGCCCGTGATAGGCAGTACGTTTATGGTTTACGCTTTTTAATATCTGCATTTGCTTAACGTCTGTTGTGAATGAAGTCGGTATATGTTCATGCATTTTCATCCTTTTTGTAAATCGTGCAGACCCGTGATAGGTGGCACCTTGATAAATAGTACTTTGGCCTGTGATAGGCGGTACATTTATGATTTACGTTTTTGAAAACCGTGCAGACCCGTGATAGGTGGCACCTCGATAAACGGTACGGGCCCGTGATAGGCAGTACGTTTATGGTTTTCGCTTTTTTGTAAATTGTGCAGACCCGTGATAGGTGGCACCTTGGTAAATAGTACTTTGGCCTGTGATAGGCGGTACATTTACAATTTACGTTATTTTAGTAAGCCGTGCAGACCCGTGATAGGTGGCACCTCGGTAAACGATACGGGCCCGTGATAGGCAGTACGTTTATGGTTTACGCTTTTTAGTAAATCGTGCAGACCCGTGATAGGTGGCACCTTGGTAATCGGTACTTTGGCCTGCGATAGGCGGTACGATTATGATTTACGGCCCTTCGAGGAGGGTTTTGGTTTGGAATTCCGAGTCCATGCATTTTGGCATATACGCATTGCATTAGGGTGCTTGGCACGCGAGTCGTGGTTGATTTGAGTTTTATGTTTAAGTGATTTGAATTTGAGTCGTTGTGGTAATTGCGTTGAAAATGCTAAGTGATTATGTGTTGATTGTTGTGTGTAAGTATGATGGTTATCGAGATCCCAATTGCCGTGGTAATTGCGTTGAAAATGCTAAGTGTTATGTGTTGATTGTTGTGTGTAAGTATGATGGTTATCGAGATCCCAATTGCCGTGGTAATCGTGTAGGAATTGCTAAGTGTTAGGTTGTGAACTTGATTAGGAATGACTTGAGTTAATGCATGAAATTTTGGAAAAACGATCAGGGAAATCGATTTCCCAATCGATTGGATGAGTTGCAGGAAGTTCACCATTTTGACCTAATCGATTTGCCAATCGATTGTATAAATATATCTTTCAAAATCTTTTAAGAAATCGATTTGGAAATCGATTGGTAGAGAGGCAGGAACTCAGCAAAACTGCCGAAATCGATTTGGAAATCGATTTGGCAACACAGGGACTCATCAGAACTGACAAAATCGACTTAGAAATCGATTTGGTCATGCAAAAACTCAGCAGAACTGACCAAATCGATTTGGCAATCGATTGGCTCAGCAAAAGTCCTCATTTTGAGTTAGATAATCGATTGCTCAATTGATTTATCAATGCTTTGGTCAGTTATGTATTACTTGATGGTTGGAGAACTTCATTTTGAGTTCATTGTTAATTGGCAAGCGTTATATGAACTTTTAGCATATGGAAAATCCTGTTAAGGTGCATGCTTAGTTGAAAAGTTGTTTGAGCATTTAAAAACTTAATTGCTATGTGTTAACTGTTATTTTCTGGTTGGTGACCCTTTACAATTATTGTGGAAATCTGGGCTTTGCCCTCAGATGAGAGTCAGGACGGTCTTACCGGTTCGTACCCTACGGACGGGAATGGAGATGGGAACGTTTGACTGCAGTCACGTTAGGAGGATCTCACGGGGCGCGTGGAGATACTCAGGGTGTATAGCTTTTTGGTAGGATGATCAGATTAGGATGATGTATAGGGACTAGGTGTCCTTCTGTTTGGTTTGGAGTATTTTTAGTTTGGGAAAACTGTATTTATACTATCATTGTCAATTCGACTTCTTATGTGAATGGGTTCCATGTACCATTTATGGTTATGTAAATGTTTTGGATTTATAATTGGAGAAACCTTTCCGTTGCTTGTAAATTATAATGACTCAATTATTTATCCAAATGCATTTCTTTATCTATTTCTCTGTTTTAGTTTAATTACTTTTGAAAAAAAAAATATACCCTCGCTTTGAAAAATGGGGTGTTACATTGTGGTATCAGAGCATAGGTTTGGTTTTCTTTGGGGGCTGTGGAACCTTGGTTATAGATTGTAGGTCGACCTATAAGTTGGGAGTTGTCATCTGATCATGCGTCGGTTTAGGTGACTTGTGTTGTCAATTCCAATATATCTATTATGTGTGGTTATGGTCGGACGTTAGTTTGGAATTATTTGAAGTAGTGTTAAGACTCTACTTGATAAATGGTTTTATAGGAAACCATGCCGCCAAGAAGGAATGACGCTCCGAGAGCCAACGCGAATAGGAATAACCAAATGGCGGAGGCTATGAATAACATGGCTGCTTCTGTGGCTGCACAGACTGCTGCCAAGACTCAACGGGATCTTGAAAAGAGGGGAAGAGAGATCCGTGCTGCAGAGTCAAGAGGGTTGGAAGACTTCCGTCGTTACAATCCTCCTAAGTTTAAGGGGGATGAGAATTCAGAGAAGGCGGATCAATGGATCCAAGAAGTGGAGAAGATCTTTGAAATGATAAATTGTCAGGCGGGAGTGAAAGTCAGCTATGCCACTTACATGCTGTTGGGGATGCTGAGTACTGGTGGAGGAGTGCAAGGTTATTGATGGGAGCCGCCCACGAGGAGGTGAACTGGGAATCGTTCAAAAGGAAGTTTTTAGACAAATACTTCCCGATGAGTACCAGGACTAAACTGGGCGATGATTTTCTGAAACTTCACCAGGGAAGCATGACCATGGGCGAATATGCAGCTAAGTTTGAATCTCTTTCGAGGCATTTCAGGTTCTTCCGTGAAGAAATTGATGAACCGTTCATGTGTCATCGTTTCCAAGACAGACTGAAGTATGAAATTCAAGACTCCGTCTTACCCTTGGGAATTCAATGTTTCCAAGCCCTTGTGGAAAAGTGTAGGGAAGTCGAAGATATGAAGAATAAGAGGGCTAGCCGAGGAGGGAATTTTGGTACAGGAGGGCCTAGTCGGGTGAATTACCAGAACAACAAGGGGAAACAAGTTGCTAAACCCGAACTAAACAACGGTGGGCAGCAATCGCCCGGGAACCAGAATTCGGGAGACAACTGGGACGAGTGGTCCGATGTTTCCGTTGTGGGGAAGAGGGGCATTATGCTAATGCTTGTACCCTAACACTCTCACCTGCTACACTTGCCAGAAGCCAGGACACATGGCGAAGGATTGCACGGCTCCAAAGGTGGAACCAGTTGTGAATGTAGCTAGGGCTACCTGTCCTACTGCTAGAGGACGCATTTATTGTGTGAATGTTGAAGAGGGGAATCCATCTGGTAATCTGATTCAGCGTGACTGTGAGATTGCAGGTAACACTCTAACTGCACTCTTTGATTCGGGGGCAACCCATTCCTTCATTGCTATGGATTGTGTGAATCGCTTGAAGTTATCTGTGTCTGCTTTACCTTTTGATTTGGTTGTTTCCACACCTGCTAAGACTTTGACAGTGAATTCTGCATGTTTGCATTGTCAAATGACTATTAATAATAGGGATTTCTTGGTTAATTTAATTTGTTTACCGCTACAATCACTCGAGGTCATCCTCGGTATGGACTGGATGTCTTACCATTATGTGATTTTGGATTGTGCTCGTAAATTGGTTCTTTTCCCCGAACCAGGAGTTGTTAAATATTTAGCTGCTAACAAACTCCGAGTGTCGCTAAGTGAAGGGACTCATGAGTTTTTGTCTCTAGCCAATGTGGAGGCAAAGATAAGTGTGAACATAGAAGATGTGATACTTGTCAATGAGTATCGGGATGTGTTTCCGACGGAAATCCCAGGATTGCCACCGGTAAGAGAGGTGGAATTCTTCATTGATTTGCACCCAGGAACGGGACCTATTTCAATGGCACCTTATCGAATGTCGCCGTTGGAACTAAATGAGCTCAAAAGCCAAATTGAAGACTTGTTGGAGAAGAAAATCATCAGACCAAGTGTATCACCATGGGGAGCTCCAGTTTTGCTAGTTAAGAAGAAGGACGGAAGCTCGCGCCTATGTGTGGATTATAGACAGCTTAACAAGGCAACTATTAAGAATCGTTATCCCTTGCCACGAATCGATGATTTGATGGATCAATTGAGAGGGGGCCGCGATATTTTCGAAGATTGACTTGAAGTCGGGTTACCATCAGATTCGAGTAAGGGAAGGAGACATTCAGAAAACAGCTTTCAGAACCCGCTATGGACATTATGAATACCTGGTTATGCCGTTTGGAGTTACCAATGCACCGGCAATTTTCATGGACTACATGAACAGAATCTTTAATTCATTCCTTGATAAATTCGTTGTGGTGTTCATTGATGATATATTGATTTATTCAAGGACTGAAGAAGAGCATGGAGAACATTTATGACAAGTTCTTGAGATTTTACGTGAGAAGCGATTGTATGACAATCTGTCGAAGTGTGAATTTTGGCTAGAGAAAGTGAATTTCTTGGGACATGTGATAACCAAGGAAGGAATCGCTGTAGATCCGGCTAAGATTGAGGCGGTTCTTGCTTGGAGACAGCCTCAGACGGTCACTGACATACGGAGTTTTGTAGGACTGGCAGGGTACTACAGGAGGTTTATCGAAGGTTTTGCTAAGATTGTGGCTCCACTGACACAACTTACCAGAAAAGATCAACCGTTCGCATGGACGGAGAAGCGTGAAGAAAACTTCCAGTTACTAAAGAGAAAATTGACGACCTCACATGTATTAGTATTACCGCAATCAGAAGAACCCTATGAAGTTTACTGTGATGCATCTCACCAGGGGTTGGGATGTGTTCTGATGCAACACAAGAAAGCTGTGGCTTATGCCTCAAGACAATTGAAGATTCATGAGAGAAACTATCCTACCCATGATTTGGAGCTTGCCGCAGTTGTTTTCGCATTGAAGATCTGGAGGCACTATTTATATGGGTGCACATTCACCGTGTTCAGTGACCATAAAAGCTTGAAATATTTGTTTGATCAGAAGGAGTTGAACATGCGCCAGAGACGATGGATGGAGACTCTCAAGGATTTTGATTTCACACTGCAGTACCACCCTGAGAAGGCCAATGTAGTGGCTGATGCGTTGAGCAGAAGAAGTGTATCGGTGTCTTCACTAATTATGGCTAGACAACAAGAGTTGTGGGAAGCTTTTAGAGACCTGCACTTGAACGTAGAGTTTGCACCGGGAATTTTGAAATTCGGGATGATTAAAATCTCGAGTGGACTACTTGAAGACATTGCGAATTCTCAGGATGATGTCTTAATTCAAGAGAAGAGGAATCTAATAGTACAAGGGAAGACGACTGAGTGCAAGATTGGGGCAGATAATGTTTTGCGGTGTAATGGTAGGATTTGTGTACCAGAAATTTCAGATATGCGGAAAACAATTTTAGAAGAGGCGCATAAGAGTAAGCTGAGTATTCATCCTGGGGCAACAAAGATGTATCAGGATTTGAGGCAGAATTATTGGTGGCCAGGAATGAAGAAACATGTGGCGGAATATGTATCCACTTGTCTAACTTGTCAGAAAGCGAAGGTGGAACATCAGCGACCTGCTGGGATGTTGCAACCTTTAGATATACCTGAATGGAAGTGGGACAACATTTCCATGGATTTTATAACCGGATTACCAAAGACAAGGAAAAAGAACGATTCCATATGGGTGATAGTGGATCGACTAACTAAATCTGCTCACTTTTTGCCGGTAAGGACCACCTATAAGGTAGATCAGCTAACGGAGATCTACATTGCTGAAATTGTGAGTTCACACGGGGTGCCATCGAGTATTGTATCAGACCGTGACCCGAAGTTCACATCACATTTTTGGGGAGCATTGCACGAAGCATTGGGAACGAAGCTACGATTGAGTTCAGCTTACCATCCACAAACGGACGGACAGACTGAAAGGACGAATCAGTCCTTGGAAGATCTGTTGAGAGCATGTGTATTAGATGATAGGGGAAGCTGGGATGATGTACTCCCGTTGATTGAGTTCACTTACAACAATAGTTTCCACGCAAGTATTGGAATGGCACCATATGAAGCTTTATATGGGCGCAAGTGTCAAACGCCCTTGTGTTGGTATAAAGACAGTGAGAATATGATTGTCGGACCAGAGATGGTGCAACAGACCACAGCTAAAGTAAGGAAGATCAAGGAGAAAATGAAGACTTCACAAGATCGTCAGAAGAGTTACGCGGACAAGCGTCGCAGACTTTTGGAATTCAAACAGGGTGACCATGTGTTTCTGAGAGTCACACCTACTACTGGAGTAGGTAGAGCCTTGAAATCAAAGAAGTTGACTCCGAAATTTATTGGACCATATCAGATTTCTGCACGAATTGGGCCGGTTGCTTATCGGATTGCATTACCTCCGATACTGTCCAATATTCATGACGTGTTTCATGTGTCGCAGTTGAGGAAATATCTCGCAGATCCATCTCACGTGAATCGAACCAGACGCAATCCAGCTAAAGGATAACCTGTCGTTCGAAGTACCACCCGTGAGAATTGATGACAGGAAGATTAAGCGGTTGAGGACCAAGGATGTTTCGTTGGTCAAGGTGATTTGGAACCCAATCACTGGAGATGCGACTTGGGAGTTGGAGAGCAAGATGAGAGAACAACACCCAGAGTTATTTATCGATGCATAGTTTCGAGGACGAAACTAATTTTAGGGGGGGGGGTAATGTAAGACCCATAATTTTAAAGTACCATTTATGCATTTTTGTTGTATTTTGGATTTTGGCTCGGAGGCTTTTAAGCCAAAGTTAATAATATTTTGGAGTTTTATAATCAAAAAGATATTTTGATGCCAATTAATATTTCTCGTCGATAAATAAATTGAAATTAACTGCGGTGAATCCTTTACGGATAATTTAATGCGTTACGGGTGAAACGGTAATTTAACAAATATCTAGATTTTGAGATATTTGTTAAGTTATATTTAATATATTTATATGTGTTTGTTTGGGGGGGGAAAAGAAAAGAAAACTAGAAGGAAGGAAAAGGAAAAGAAAAGAGTATATAAAGGAAAGAAGGAAAAGGGAAGAAAGGAAAATCAAAGGAAAGAAAAAGAAAGGAAGGAAAATTGGAATTTCCATCTCCTTCCTCTGATTGACCGCGGCCAAAATTCCCTCCTTTCTCCCATTTTCATTTTCGTCGCTTTCTTTTCTTCAAAACTAGTAACCCAAGGTTGGGTGAGAGTTAGATCAAGGTTTTCGCAACTCCACTCTTCCTCTTTGATTCGAAAACGAAGAAAAACGGTATTTGAGATCCAAACACAAACCCCTCCGTTTCTTCTAGATCCAAGCTTCATTTCTCGAAGAGATAGAAGGGAAAGTTGCTCACCACCACACTACGGTGCTAGTGAACTAATTTGGAAGCGGCGTTGCGAGCGAAGATTTTACCGGAATTACTCGCGGTACCGGAAAACCACGTTAAAGCTAACGCTAAGGTAAGGGCTCCTTCCAAACTTCTAGTTTGCATTAGGGACTTATCTGTGGTTGTGAAGGAAGGAATTTGTTAGGGTTTAATGTATCGATTTGTCGAAAACTGATGTGTTATGGGTAAAACCTTAGAGTTAGGTTTCGTTTATGTTGATGTATGGTTCGTGATAAATGAATTTGAAGTCATTGTGTACGATTATGAGTAAATGAAATTTGATGTATCTGGGTGTCACGTTGTGTCGAATTGTGTTCGTTGTATTTGGCGTGTCCATACTCGATGTTTGTTAATTTGTGTGTTTGTTGTGAAATATGGTTTGAATGTGAGAGTATGTTTGAGTTTGTTTCTGTGGAATTTGAAAACCATTAGAGTTAAACGAGTATTAAAAATGGGAAATCTTTTAATACCTCAGTTTACATAATGTGCGTTTGAGGAAAATGTTTAAGTTAACTGGGCGTTGAGAATGGGGAATCTCTTAATGTCTCGGTTACTTAACTATCGTTTTTGGAAAATCGTTTCAGTAAATGAGTATTAAGAATGAGGAATCTCTTAATGTCTTGTTTACTGAATATTTTGTGTGAAAATCGTTTAAGTCAAAAGTATATTAAGAATGGGGAATCTCTTGATATGTCTGTTTGCTTAACGTTTTGTTTTTGAAAATCATTAAGATAAATCAGTATTAAGAATGGGGAATCTCTTAATGACTTATTTATTTAATGTTGTTTTGAAAATCGTTTAAGTTAACTGGGCGTTAAGAATGGGGAATCTCTTAATGTCTTGGTTACTTAATGTTTGTTGTGAAAGTCGTTTATGTTAAATGGGTATTAAAAATGGGGAATCTTTTAATATCTGCATTTGCTTAACGTCTGTTGTGAATGAAGTCGGTATATGCTCATGCATTTTCATGCTTTTTGTAAATCGTGCAGACCCGTGATAGGTGGCACCTTGATAAATAGTACTTTGGCCTGTGATAGGCGGTACATTTATGATTTACGTTTTTGAAAACCGTGCAGACCCGTGATAGGTGGCACCTCGATGAACGATACGGGCCCGTGATAGGCAGTACGTTTATGGTTTTCGTTTTTTTGTAAATTGTGCAGACCCGTGATAGGTGGCACCTTGGTAAATAGTACTTTGGCCTGTGATAGGCGGTACATTTACAATTTACGTTGTTTTAGTAAACCGTGCAGACCCGTGATAGGTGGCACCTCGGTAAACGATACGGGCCCGTGATAGGCAGTACGTTTATGGTTTACGCTTTTTAGTAAATCGTGCAGACCCGTGATAGGTGGCACCTCGGTAATTGGTACTTGGCCTGCGATAGGCGGTACAATTATGATTTACGGCCCTTCGAGGAGGGTTTTGGTTTGGAATTCCGAGTCCATACATTTTGGCATATACGCATTGCATTAGGGTGCTTGGCACACGAGTCGTGTTTGAATCAAGTATATGATTGAGTGTTTTGAATTTGAGTTGTCGTGGTAATTGTGTTGAAATTTCTAAGTGTTATGTATTGATTAGCATGTGTGCGTGCGATGGATTGCAAAACTATTTCGAAAACCAATTCGTCGTGGTGATTGTGTGGGTTTTGCTAAGTGTTAAGTTTTGGAGTTATGTGTGAGTGTGATTGAATTAGTTTAAGTATTTTTGGAAGAATAAGCAGGGAAATCGATTTCCCAATTGATTGGATGAGTTGCAGGAAGTTCACTATTTTAACCTAATCGATTTGCCAATCGATTGTATAAATATATCTTTCAAAATCTTTTACGAAATCGATTTGGAAATCGATTGGCAGAGAGGCAAGAACTCAACAAAACTGCCAAAATCGATTTGGCAACACAGGGACTCATCAGAACTGACAAAATCGACTTAGAAATCGATTTGGTCATGCAAAAAAACTCAGCAGAACTGACCAAATCGATTTGGCAATCGATTGGCTTAGCAAAAGTCCTTATTTTGAGTTAGATAATCGATTGCTCAATTGATTTATCAATGCTTTGGTTAATTATGTATTACTTGATGGTTTGAGAACTTCATTTTGAGTTCATTGTTAATTGGCAAGCATTATATGAACTTTTAGCATATGGAAAATCCTTTTAAGGTGCATGCTTAGTTGAAAGGTTATTTTGTGCATTTAAAACTTAAATGTTATGTGTTATCTGTTAATTTCGGTTGGTGACCCTTTACAATTATTGTGGAAATCTGGGCTTTGCCCTCAGATGAGAGTCAGGACGATCCTACCGGTTCGTACCCTACGGACGGGAATGGAGATGGGAACGCGTGACTGCAGTTACGTTAGGAGGATCTCACGGGGCGCGTGGAGATACTCAGGGTGTATAGCTTTTTGGTAGGATGATCAGATTAGGATGATGTATAGGGACTAGGTGTCCTTCCTTTTGGATTGGAGTATTTTTAGTTTGGAAAACTGTACTTATACTAATATTGTCAGTTTGACTTTTTACTTGAATGGGTTCCATGTACCATTTGTTGTTGTGTAAATGTTTTGGATTTATAATCGGAGAAACTTTTCCGCTGCTTGTAAATTATAATGACTCAATTATTTATCCAAAGGCATTTCCTGATTTAATTCTCTGTTTTATTTTAATTCCTTTTGAAAAAAAAATATACCCTCGCTTTGAAAAACGGGGTGTTACAATAACCAAAGAAAACAACTAGAGTAAACGACCAGAGGAAACAACCATAGGAAACAATAAGAGGAAACAATAAGAGGAAGAAAAGTAAAACCTAGTCAATGCACATGATGCTGTGTGCTCACATCTACCCCTGAAGATTTGCCTCTTATGATTTTGTGCGGCTGCCTCTGATGAACAATATTTCTCCATGCCTTTAATAAAAAGTATTTTTGCATGCCTTTGTGAACAAAATTTTTGCACGCCTTTGATGAAGTTTACTCTTTACATGACTCTGAAATTCAAAGCAACTATTCAAGTCTGCCTTTGAAGCTCATGTTCCGCTAGCTCTAATAATTGCAATATGTTCCAAAATGATGCCTCTGAAGTTGCATGACTCTAATAATGTAACAAAGCAAAAGTTGCTCATGCCACTAATTTTAAGTCATGGTGTTTGGGATCTTACAGTATTATTCAAGCAACATAACATCTGAATCAAAGAATCAAGTCAATGATTCCCATGGACAATTTAACAACATTAATAGAAAGGCAACGACTATGATAAATTGTCAAAATACCAAAAAGGACTTAGTCATATCAAAAATTATGAGGGTCCAAGAATTGCCCCAATTTTGTTCGCGCCCCAAAATTTAGTTAAGAGTATGAAGGAAGACTCACCTGAATAATTTCCAAACGCAATCTAGAGAAATACGCATCATATATTTTTGGAAGCGTCGCTTTGATCAGATTAGGAAATAAGGAATTGGCTAACAACCATATTATCAAAACATATCTTTCAATATTATATTTGGAAGAGATATTTGTTGACCAAGCTGGAAAGAAGATACGATTCAGAAATAACAAGGGACTAACATGAAGCCCTAATTTTAACTATAAATAGATACTCAAGGCTAAAGAATAATTCAACGAACTAACAAACTTAGAAATCTTAAAAAACCAAAGTTATTCAGAAAACCTTAAGAGCTCAAATTTTTCTAAGTATTTAGAGTTTAAGGTATTAAGTTCTACCAAATCACTCGTTCAAAGTAAAATATTCTAAGTCTTGTAGTGTGGGAAAATGGTTGTATCAAATCTTCTTAGTAGAAGCAACACCAAACCAATTTTCAATTACTTGTAACCCAACCTGATAGTGGCTTTAGTTTTCCTTAAGCAATATGTGGATCTCAGATTGTGTTGAGAAGACTTGACTTGTAGGGTCAAGTGGGTAGTTTTTGTAACATCCCAAATTTCATAATCAACTATTTTATTAATTAAATAGGATTTTAAAGAAATTAATTTGGTGTTAAAATTATTTTAGAATATATTTTGATTAATTTTATGATTACTTCTCCTTATATGTGCGAGTATCTTATGGTTTGATAATCGTATATATATTTGATTTAATGAGTAATATAAATTATAAATATTATGTTTAGTTATTTAATTTATTTTTTCAAAAATATAATGGTATTTTAGGAAAAGTATTTTAGAAGATAAGATTTTGAGTGAGTTTTACATGTAGATTTGCATTAAATACTTGTGGTGATATTTTCGGGTCCATTAAACTATATAATAAATGTGTACATAGTTATATTTTAATTATTTAAAACTATTTCATGATTTAATTGTTTGTTTTATAAATAATTTATCTTAAGATAGTAACAATATTGTGGCAAAATATCATGATTTAATTGTTTGTTTTATGAGATTGAATTTGATATTTGACTCATATGTGGCAAAATATGAAATTTTATGCGATGTATGATAAACAAAATTTAACTCTTATTATTTATATTAGTTGGAGTGTGAATTTTATTGTTATATGTGTTAAAGTGTTAATTTTTATAGTCTATATGATATCAAACTTTCATCTCTATGTGTATGTGGTGATAGTCATAATTTTTATCATTATTTGTCTATGGATGTGTGTTTGTGTTCTTAATGATGTGTGAATAAGGTGATGATTTTAAAAAAGTGATTTTTGAATGCTCATGGCATAATTCTTAGTGAACTGTGTGAGAATATATCTATTTCATATGACAATTACATGGCATGGCATATGCATCTTTGTGGAAGCATCCTTAGTGGCAGGTGTGATTTTCTGTGTAGAAGTTGTCTTAGTGGCATGTGTGATTTTCTGTGTGAAGTTGCCGTAGTGGCAAGTATGATTTTCTGTGTGGAGGTTGCCTTAGTGGCAGGTTTATATCCGGATCATGTAGTTTTAGGAGCATTCATCATGCATATGTGTTGATATAAAATTTATTAGTTTGTGCATTTTTTTCTTTTAAAGTGGGAAGTTTTTACGTTTATGAGTTTTATGTTATTCTTCTATATGTCTTGCTTTAGTTTGATGTGGATGAGGGAAAAAAAGATGACCATTACAACAACATTTTAGGTACTAATGAGTTCGAGGAGATTCAAGAGTAGTTAATGAGTATTGACGTGTGGCGAACGCGGGGTAAACATGGGTTTTTCTTTCAAGACGATTTTGTAATAATGGAATTGTCCAATATTTTTAAGTTCTTTTGATCTTTTGTCACAAACTTTTAAAATGTACTAGAATTCTAGAAATACGGAAGAGGTTTACCTTCCCGTTAAGAATAATTGTCTTCATATTATTTTAATTTTGAATAAATATTTTCTTAATGATATTGAATAACGTGATTGTTACTATTTATATGAAATGAATAAATGTTAATTATTCAAAAAACAAAAGATTCATAAACTTTTCTAAGAAATAAGTATTTTCTTAAGTAACGTTTTGGATTAAAAATCCGGGGCGTTACACTACTTTAAGTTCTTTTGATCTTTTGTCACAAACTTTTAAAATGTACTAGAATTCTAGAAATACGGAAGAAGTTTACCTTCCGTTAAGAATAATTGTCTTCATATTATTTTAATTTTGAATAAATATTTTCTTAATGATATTGAATAATGTGATTGTTACTATTTATATTAAATGAATAAATGTTAATTATTCAAAAAACAAAAGATTCATAAACTTTTCTAAGAAATAAGTATTTTCTTAAGTAACGTTTTGGATTAAAAATCCGGGGCGTTACACTACTTTAACATATATAACAATAAGGCTCAATTGGTAGTGGGACTGTTTGGAGGCAGTACTTATCCCACAGAAAGAAAAAATCGCTATTTCCAACGGAGTGGTTAGGGGGGCGAGAAGGTCGTGAGGTAGCACCGCCGGTAACGGTAATGGCTGGGGTGTTACAGTTTTCCTCTAACCATATGTAGGTTTTGAGCTGTGTAGAGAATACTTGACTTGTAGGATCAAAGTGTGGCTTACCTTAAAAAGTATGTAGGTTCGGGCTGTGTAATTCTAGATTTTTAAATTTATGGATAAATCCTTTTGTGAGGGGGCTCGACGTAGCTATCAAGTTGGAGGTGAACTAGGATAAAATCGTGTATTGCCTTTACATCCGCATTATATGATTTACTGTTGCCTCTAAATTATAAAACTGTTTAAGTCACCAAATCAAAATTAGAATTAAGAAAATAGTTTTAATTTACACAAACCCAGTTCAACCCCCTTCTCGTGTTTGCAAATCTTCAATTGGGATTAGAGCTCGATCACAAGGTTAGGCACTTTATAGTGTTAGAGGAAAGATCCAAGGATTCAACATGTCTGGATTTGGTGAAGAAGCCTTAGGAGGAAACATCAACAAACCACCTCTGATTGATGGAGAACGATTCGAGTATGTAAGACCCTTGATTTTAATTTGTAATTATTGTATTTTGGTGTGCTTTTATGTTGAACTCTATGGCTTTTTTAGCCAATTGATTAATATTTTGTGAGTTTAATGTCAGAAATATATTTTTTGAGCCCCGATTAAATTTATTCGTCGATGAATAATTCTATTTATTTATGGAGAACCTTTTGTCGAAAAGAAAATTTTCTGAGATGCAGCGTTTTCCAAAAAAAAAATTCATCTGTCAATTGAATTGCGGAGATAGAAGATATTTTTCTAAAAAAGTGGTTTGAGAAGTTAGGGGTGAAATGGTAATTTTGATAAATATCTATATATTTTTTTAGATATTTGTTATATATATATATATAAAAAGAAAGAAAAGGAAAAAGAAAGAAAAGAAAGGAAGGAAAAAGAAAGAAAATGTAACACCCCGTTTTTCAAAGCGAGGGTATATTTTTTTTTTCAAAAGGAATTAAAATAAAGCAGAGAAATAAATAAAGAAATGCCTTTGGATAAATAATTGAGTCATTATAATTTACAGGCAGCGGAAAGTTACTCCAATTATAAATCCAAACCATTTACCCAACAACAAATGGTACATGTAACCATCGGAAATAACATGTCAAGCTGACAATATTAGTATAGGTACAGTCTTCCATTTTAAAATAAATGCAATACAAAAGAAAGACATTTGTTCCCTCTGAGACAACCTAGTCTGATCATTTTACAAAACAACTAAACACCCTGACTGATCTCCACGCGCCCGTGAGATCCTCCTAACGTAACAGCAGTCAAGCGTTTCCATCTCCATCCCTGTCCGCAGGGTACGAACCAGTAGGACCGTCCTGACTCTCATCTGAGGGCAAAGCCCAGATTTCCACAATAATTGTAAAGGGTCACCAACCAAAAAAATAACAGTTAACACATAGCAATTAAGATTTTAAATGCTCAAAATAACCTTTCAACTAAGCATGCACCTTAAAAGGTTTCCATATGCCAAACATGCATAAACAAGGTTGAGAAAATGAAGTTTTTAACAAAACAACATTGTTGTATTCGAATACAGCATCTCTGTATTCGAATACAAGGCTGTTTCAGCATTCAGCAAAAAAAACAGCATGTCTGTATTCGAATACAACAGTCTGTATTCGACTACACAGCAAGTCAGTAGCAAAATGTATTCGAATACAGCAGTCTGTATTCGACTACACAGTAAGTCAGTGGCAAAAACAGCATGTCTGTATTCGAATACAGCTTTCTGTATTCGAATACACATCAGACAGCAACAGGAAAACAGCAAAATTCAGCAAAAATCAGCTTTTTAAAGGGTTTCAAAACCAATCAACACTTACACACAAATCCGAACAATCACACTTAGCACTGATAACGCAATCGCTACAACATCGTTAATTTCGAAATAGTATTGCAAGCAAACATGTTATCACCAAATTCCAAAACATAACACTTAACATTTATAACACAATTAATACAACATCATGGGTTTCAAAATGGTATTGCAATCCAA
Source organism: Cicer echinospermum (assembly GCA_002896215.2). NCBI lineage: Eukaryota > Viridiplantae > Streptophyta > Magnoliopsida > Fabales > Fabaceae > Cicer > Cicer echinospermum. Next base: position 30,156,938 of record PGTU02000001.1, read on the forward strand.
CATGTTATCACCAAATTCCAAAACAGAACACTTATAACACAATTACTACACATACCAAATGAACCAACAATTCACAATTTAACAGGGTGTAGTCTCTCACGGACAAACACCTGTGCAGTCTCTCACGGACAAACACAATTCCCTCAGGAACGTAAGTCGTAAACGTACTACCTATCACGGGTCCGTACCGTTTACCGAGGTGCCACCTATCCCGGGTCTGCACAACTTACCAAACGTAAATCGTAAACGTACTGCCTATCACGGGCCTGTACCGTTTACCAAGGTGCCACCTATCACGGGTCTGCACGATTTACCAAAACATACATAAGTAAACGAGACATTAAGAGATTCCCCATTCTTAATTCTCATCTAACTTAAACCAGGGCGTAGTCTCTCACGGACAAACCCCTGCGCAGTCTCTCACGGACAAACGCAATTCCCGCAGGAACGTAAGTCGTAAACGTACTACCTATCACGGGTCTGTACTGTTTACCGAGGTGCCACCTATCCCGGGTCAGCACAACTTACCAAACACAATTCCCTCAGGAACGTAAGTCGTAAACGTACTACCTATCACGGGTCTGTACCGTTTACCGAGGTGCCACCCATCCCGGGTCAGCACGACTTACCAAACGTAAATCATAAACGTACTGCCTATCACGGCCTTTACTGTTTACCAAGGTGCCACCTATCCCGGGTCATCACGATTTACCGAAACACACATAAAAAAAGCGAGACATTAAGAGATTCCCCATTCTTAATTCTCATTTAACTTAACGATTTTCAAAACAAAACATTCAGTAAATAAGTCATTAAGAGATTCCCCATTCTTAATACTCATTTACTGAAACGATTTTCAAAAACGAACATTAAGTAACCGAGACATTAAGAGATTCCCCATTCTCAACGCCCAGTTATCTTAAACCATTTTCCAAACAAAATAATAAGTAACCGAGACATTAAGAGATTCCCCATTCTTAACGCCCAGTTAACTTAAACGGTTTTCAAAACAAAAATGTTAAGTAACCGAGACATTAAGAGATTCCCCCATTCTTAACGCCCTGTTAACTTAAACGATTTTTCTTTAAAACAAAATATTAAGTAACCGAGACATTAAGAGGTTCCCCCTCCTTAACGTCCAGTTAACTTAAACGGTTTTCAAAACAAAATATTAAGTAACCGAGACATTAAGAGATTCCCCATTCTTAACGCCCAGTTAACTTAAACGATTTTTCTTTAAAACAAAATATTAAGTAACCGAGGCATTAAGAGATTCCCCCTCCTTAACGTCCAGTTAACTTAAACGGTTTTCAAAACAAAATATTAAGTAACCGAGACATTAAGAGATTCCCCATTCTTAACGCCCAGTTAACTTAAACGATTTTTCTTTAAAACAAAATATTAAGTAACCGAGGCATTAAGAGATTCCCCTCCTTAACGTCCAGTTAACTTAAACGGTTTTCAAAACAAAAATATTAAGTAACCGAGACATTAAGAGATTCCCCATTCTTAATGCCCAGTTAACTTAAACGATTTTTCACAAACAAACGCACATTAAGTAAACGAGACATTAAGAGATTCCCCATTCTTAATACTCATTTAACTTAATGGTTTTCAAGTTTCACACAACACAAACTCAACAAATTCTCACATCAAAACATATCAATTCATTTATTCACAAATCCAACCATACACACATCAAATCTCATCAATATCAATTAAGAGCATGTCAAAACAACGAACACAAATCAAAGCAACATAACACCCAGATACAACCAATTTCATTTGTCCGTAATCATATACAATGACTTCAAATTCATTTACCACGAAACATTCATCAATATAAACAAAACCTAACTCTAAGGTTTTACCCATAACGCACTAGTTTCGTTTTTCCCCAAATCGATACATTTAACCCTAACAAAATTCCTTCCCACACAACCACAGATAAGTCCCTAATGCAAACTAAAAAGTTTGGAAGGAGCCCTTACCTCAATGTTAGCTTTATCGAGAGTTTCCGGTTCCGCGAGAAATTCCGGTAAAATCTCCGCTCGCAACGCCGCTTCCAAATTAGTGCACTAGCACCGTAGCACGGAGGTGAGCAACTTTCCCTTCTATCTCTTCGAGAAATGAGGTTTGGATCTAGGAGAACGGAGGGGTTTGTGTTTGGATCTCAAAAACCGTATTTCTTCGTTTTCGAATCAAAGAGGAAGAGTGGAGTTGCAAAAACCTTGATCTAACTCACACCCAACCTTGGGTCACTAGTTTTGAAGAAAAGGAAGCAACGAAAACGAGAAATGGAGAAGGATGGAATTTTGGTTTCACGGTTGGTTGTCTGAGGAAGGAGATGGAAAATTTGGGATTTTCCTTCCTTTCTATTTCTTTCCTTTGTTTTCCTTTCTTCCTTTTTCCTCCTTCCTTTATATACTATTTTCTTTTCCTTTTCCTTCCTTCTAGTTTTCCTTTCTTTTCCCTCCAAGCAAACATATATATATATAATAAATATAATTTAACAAATATCTCAAAAATCTAGATATTTATTAAATTACCGTTTCACCCGAAACGCCTTAAATTCTCCGTAAAGTATTTACCCGCAGTTAAATTCAATTTATTTATCGACGAGAAATTCTAATTGGCATCGAAATATCTTTTTGATTATAAAACTCCAAAATATTAATAACTTTGGCTTAAAAGCCTCCGAGCCAAAATCCAAAATACGCCAAAAATACATAAATGGTACTTTGAAATTACGGGTCTTACAGAAAACAGAAGAAAAGAAAAGGGAAGAAACGATTTCTCCCTCTCTGCCTCGCGAAGAACTACATCTTCTTCATTTTAATTTGCTTCCTTTTGCTTCAAGAAAAGAAACCCAAGGCTTGGTGGGTAAGAAAGTAAGGATTTCTCAACTTCATTCTTCTTCTCGGGTTCGAAAACGGTGTTGGTGATTTCAAAACCCTCACGTTTCTTCTAGATCTAAGCTTCGTTTTTAGAAAGTGATAGAAAGGAAAGTTGCTCATCTCCCCGCTACGAGGCTAGTGAGTCAACTTTGGAAGCGACGACGCAAGCGAGAATTTTACCGAAATTAATCGCAGTGCCGTAATCGCTTGTTAGAGCTACAACGGAGGTAAGGGCTCCTTCCAAACTTTTAGTTTGCATTTAGGACCTCATATGTGAGATTGTGGAAAAGAAATTTGATGTATTTGAGGTGTGAATTTGTGGAAAATGAATTTAATTCGGTTATGTGTGAATTAGTGGAATTTGTTTTCGGTGTGTTTTGAAGTGTGGTTTGTGATGATTTATGTTGTTGTGATTGATGTGTTCATAATTAATATTATGAATTTTTGAGAGGTGTTTTATGTGTGGATTTTGTAGAAAAATGAATTGATATGATTTGGTGTGAATTGTGGATTGAATTTGAGAATATGTTTGAGTATGCTCTGTGTGGTATTTGAAAAATCATTAGTGTTAAATGAGTATTAAAAATGAGAAATCTTTTAATAGATGCATTTACTTAATGATTGTTGTGGAAAGAGTCAGAGTATGCTCATGCATTTCATATTACATGGCGACCGGATGGGCCATGGTGATAGTGGTGGCCGGATGAGCCTCAAGATGATTCCATGTGATATGTTGGTTCATCTTATCCTTGCGAGGATTATCGCATCGTGAAGGTCCGTGATAGACTGCACATTTTTGTAAATCGTGCTGACCCGTGATAGGTGGCACCTCAGTAAGTAGTACTATTGGCCTGTGATAGGCGGTACATTTACGATTTACGTTTTTAGTAAATCGTGCTGACTCGTGATAGGTAGCACCTCGGTAATTTAGTACAAGGCCTGTGATAGGCAGTACAATTATGATTTACGCCCCTTCGAGAAGGGTTTGGTTTGGAATTTCGAGTCCATGCATTTTGGCATATATGCATTGCATTAGAGTGCGTGGTACGTGAGTCATGTTTGATTTAATATTATGATTGCGTGTGTATACTCAGTTGTTGTTGTGATTGTGCTTTAATTGCTAAGTGTGATTGTTTTGAATTTGTTGTAAGTGTTGATTGATTGTGAAGCCTTTTTGAAACATTTCAAAACTGATTTCTGCACTTTTTCTGATGTGTATTCGAATACAAGAAGGTTGTATTCGAATACAGGTGTCCTGATTTGGCTACTGACTTCAGAAACAACCTTGTATTCGACTACAAGAATGTTGTATTCGAATACAATGGTGTTGTTTTTGCTGCTGACATCCTATCTCGTATTCGACTACATCCTGTCTCGTAGTCGACTATAGATGTGCTGTTTTTTCTACTGACTTCTGAAACAGAACTATATTCGAATACAATGATGTTGTATTCAAATACGACAGTGCTGTTTTGTTTAAAACTTCATTTTTCAACTTTTATTAAGCAATGAAATTATAATAATGTTATTATGTTTTGAATTTAAATTGTTTTGTATTTTATATTAAAATTTGTTACCCATGCCTTTTGATTTCTAGTCTGAGTATTTTTGTAGGCTTGTCAACAACATAAACTTGTTCTTCATGTCCAACAACTTGTAGTATTCCAATGATGTCTACAATCCAAAAAAATAGTTAGTATCAAATAATGTTTCTTTGATAGTTTAGAATTTAAATTTTGTATTGAAAGAATAATTACCCGTTAGATTTACTTTATCTCCCAATCTTTGTGTGTGTGATTTGAATGAAGTAAACTCAAAGTAATAGTTTTGAATGGTAATTTTTGGATCTTGGATTTTGGTTACAATAGTTGTTGCCAAAAACAATGTTTTTTTTTTAGTGTGGAAAGCAAGGACACATAAAAACAATGATTTTGGTTACAATAGTTGTTGCCAAAAACAATAGTTCCTTCAAAACGATAAAACTTATAAAAGGAAAACTTTCAGGAAGAAGGATGTTTCCACTTCAAGTCAAAACTTCACTTATTTTGAGTGTGGAAAGCAAGGACACATAAAGGCAGAGTGTCCAAATATTGTCAAGAAAAATGCTCTCAAGAAGAAAGAATTCAAAAAGGCCTATATAGCATGGGAGGAAAATGAAGTTATTTCATCCTCGGATTCGGAAAGTGACGAATGTGCAAATGTTATTTTGATGGCATCACACTAATCCGACGAAGAAGATGTTTGTAACAAATATTCTTCTCATAATAATGATGTTAGTAGTGAATTCATTATTGAGTGTAATGATGTTCAAAATGTAATAAAAAAATTACTTATGGAATGTAAAAATTGTACAACATAGTTTCAACTAAAATGAAACAAATTTCATCTCTTAAAGTGAAAATTCACACTATGGAAAAAGATTCTGAAAAATTAAAACATAATTTTACATGCAATAAGTATGATTCTCTTTCTTTTAAAATTGTTCAATTAAATAGAGTCATTGAAATATATGAAAAGGGACAAGTTGGATTGGAAAATGTTCTTAATATGCAGGGATATTCCAATGAAAAGAGTGATTTTGGTTACTAAAAAATTGATAATTAATCTTGATGATTTATCCTTGAAAATGAAATGTCTTATGGTAAGTGACAACAATAATGCATGCCTATGGCATAAAAGATTTGCACATATCCATATGGATCATTTAAACAAGTTAGTCAAACATGAACTTGTTGAAGGCTTACCAAAGATGAAATTCATTAAGGACAAATTATGTGATGCTTGTCAAAAGGGTAAGAAAATTAAGAATATTGTATCAACTTCAAGACCACTTCAATTGATACATGTGGACTTGTTTGATCCATCATGAACTAAATTTCTTGGTGGAAATTCATATGCACTAGTAATTGTTGATGATTACTCTAGGTTTACTTGGACCTTATTTTTGGAAAATAAAAATGAAGCTTTTAAAGCATTTAAAAATTATGCCAAACTAGTCCAAAAAGAACAAGCAACAAAAATCGTATCAATAAGAAGTGATCATGGAGAAGATTTTCAAAATGCTTCTTTTGTAGAGTATTGTGAAGAAAATGGAATCTTCCATAACTTTTATGCACCAAGAACACCTCAACAAAATGAAGTTGTTGAGAGAAAGAATAGATCATAGGTAGAACTTGCAAGGACCATGCTAAGTGACTCAAGTTTACCAAAATACGTTTGGGAAGATGTTGTAAGTACAACTTTTTATGTATCCAACTGAGTAATAATTTGACCAATCCCAAAGAAGACTCCATATGAACTCTACAAAGGTAGAAAGCCCAATATCTCTCACTTTCACATATTTGGACGTAAATGTTTTGTGTTGAATAATGGTAAAGAAAATCTTAGAAAATTCGATGAGAAAGCCTATGAAGGTATCTTCATTGGTTACTCATTATCTAGTAAAGATTTTAGAATTTTTAATAAAAGAACTTTGTTAGTTGAAGAATCTATGCATGTATCTTTTGATGAATCTACCCCTTGAAAGAGGATAAAATTGTCGCTTGTGATGATGATGATTTTATAAGTGATGATAGAAGCAAAGACAATCAAGTTGACCAACCAATTCAAGAGAATGAAATCAGTATTGAGCAGCAAGATCAACATAATGATCTCCCTAAGGAATGAAGAACCCATAGAGATCACCCTATTGACAACATTATTGGTGATATCAACAAAGGAGTTACTACAAGGCTCAAACTCCAAGATGCTTGTTTGAATATGGCATTTGTCTATCAAATAGAACCTTCCAACATTGGTGAAGCACTTAAGGATGATCAATGGATACATGTCATGCAAGAAGAACTAAACCAGTTTGAAAGAAATAAAGTGTGGGAACTTGTTCCTAATCCTGACAATAAACACATTATTGGTACCAAATGAGTGTTTAAGAATAAACTAGATGAAAATGGTATAGTTGTTCGAAACAAGGTAAGGTTGGTTGCTCAAGGATACAACTAAGAAGAAGGGATCGACTTTGATGAAACATTTGCTCTGGTAGGAAGGTTAGAAGCAATCTGTTTATTACCTGCTTATGCTTGCTCTTTAAATTTTGAATTATTTCATATGGATATCAAGAGTGCTTTTCTCAATGGCTACATTAATGAAGAAGTATATGTAAAACAACCACCCGACTTTGAAGACTTCAAGAATCCTTCACATGTTTTTAAATTAAAGAAAGCTCTTTATGGTTTGAAACAAGCTCCAGGAGCTTGGTATGATAGGCTAAGTAACTTCCTATGTGAGCGAGGATTTGAAAACGGTAAAGTTGATAAGACATTATTCATTAAAAGAACTAATGATCACACTTTACTTGTTCAAATCTACGTTGACGATATCATATTTGGATCAACTAATAATTAAATATGTGAAGAATTCTCATTAATGATGCAAGGAGAACTTGAAATGTCTATGATGGGAAAGTTAAATTATTTTCGTGGACTCCACATCAAGCAACTCAAAAATCGCATTTTCATCAATCAAGGGAATAATGAAATATTTGAAAGGAACAACCAATGTTGGCTTGTGATATCCAAAAGAAAGCATATGCAATCTTATTGGTTATTTAGATTATGACTATGCAGAATGTAAAACAGATCATAAAAGCACAAGCGGCACTTGCCATATCTTAGGTAATGCGTTAGTATCATGGTCCTATAAAAAGGAAGCTTGTGTGGCCCTAAGCACTGTTGAAGCAGAATACATAGCAACAAGCAGTTGCTATGCACAGATTCTATGGCTCAAGCAGCAGTTATGTGACTTTGGACTTGATCTCGGATGCATCCCATTAAGATGTGACAATACTAGTGCTATCAATAATGCAAAGATCCAATCATGCACTCTCAGAACAAATATATTTACATACGACATCACTTTCTACGAGATCATGTACTCAAGAGAAATGTTTGAAGTAACATTTGTGGATACACATAATCAACTAGCACATATCTTCACAAAACATTTGCCTAACGACTCATTATATAAGATACAAATAGAAATTGACATTTTAAATGAAAATGATCTCTAATGCAAGGTATCTATACTTTGTAAGTCACTTCTCTTCAAAATCTAAAATCTTTACTTGATAAATTGATAAAATTAATTCTTTGATGTATATGTGTTTTCTAAATATGAATATGTGCTCTAAATATTGTCTTTTAGTGAAAATTCGGCTTAAACACAAAAAATTTGATATAGTAGCCGAATACACAATGTTTGTATTCAAATACACATTTCCATAAAATCGTGTATTCGAATACAACTAGTGTGTAGTCAAATACAGTTTCGCGTTTTATTCATATATAAACGTTTTCACTTGTTTTTAGGTTATTTTCTTAACTTTCAGTAGTCGAATACAGTTTGCTATCCATTTCCATTTCTCCCAAAATCTAATCCAATCTTACATGCAACAATTACTCAATCACTATACCATCATACATTGCATCTAAGACCACTCCAAACTAACAAGTGTCACGTCAAACTCAAATTTTCCAAACCCAAATCCCCATTTTTCCCCAAATTCGAAAACTTTCACCTTCTTCAAACTTTCACCATGGATGCTCGAAAAAGAGGTTCCAAAACAAAGCATGTTACAGTGGGTCCTTCAAAAAGGAGGGCTAGAAATGATAATGTGTCAGACTTATCCTGATTGCTTCACTCACCTGAAGAAATTGACTGGTTTAGAAACTACTACTCAGACAAAAAGTTGATCACTCCTAAGTATGGTACTCTTGATTCTTTCTCCGCTTTTAAATTTCTTGAGTTACTTAAGGCCCAACATTTGGAAGCTTTCGTTGGTTATAACGACCCCATCTATCCTAATTTAGTTAGGGTATTTTACTGCAATCTTAAGAAGGAAGGTGTTAAGTTGGTGTCTCAGGTAAAAGACAAACACATTGAGTTAGAAACTCAAACAATTGGAAAAATATTGCAGCTACCATTTCAAGGTCAAAAACGTTGGCCTATCAATTTGTGTGAATGGGAACATATTACAAAATATGATGCTTATGTTTCATTGTGTCGGTTTGACAAAAACACCATGGAACGTAAACAGGAACAAGCATGGAAACTACCATTGCCCAAAACCATGAATCTTTGTTGCATGAACTAAATGGCCTATCCGTCAAAATTGACCACCTTCACCTCCCACTGGATGAGGATATTTAGATTGCTGCTTAATTTGAATTTGTTGTAGTTTGTTTGTCTTTAAATGTTATATATTATTTTGGTTGTAACTTCATGGCAATTGTTTTGCATCGTGATGTAAAACTTAAACATGTTTAAATTTCACCTATGTTTTTTTGCTATGATATTCGCTATCTTGTGTGATGTCTTTATTTCCTATATGTGCTTGGTATCTTGTGTTGTTGTTGTTAAAGAATTTTTAGGTTTTCAAATTTTCAAAACGTGATGGCATAAACTCAAGATAAAAGGGGGAGTAAGCATACATTAAGGGGGAGAAAAATCAAAACGATCAACGCTTTGAAGTTTCAACAACAAGGTTTTGCCATCATCATAAAGGGGGAGAATGTAAAATACTTAAGTTTTTTATGAAGACAAAGACGAAAGAAAGTGACCAAGTTGCAAGCTCAAAAAGAAGTCAACATTCAAGTCAACAATGGTCAATATGCTAAAAGTCTTATAATGTAAGGTACATGATGCAATCTAATATTATTATATTTCAAATGCACATGAGAACCTTCCATTTTAGCATATGCATCAAAAGAATTTTGAAAGTGTCAAAATGAATGAACAATGTTTGAAAATCAAGTTTTTGACAAAATTCAAAGTTGTATTCGACTACAGCATGTTAAAGCCGAATACAGACTCAAGTAAGTAGCAAATCACTTAATATATGTATTCGACTATGAGATGGTGTAGCCGAATACAAATGCTAAGTCAGTAGCTAAAACATCACATTTGTATTCGACTACAACATGGTGTAGCCGAATACAAAACCAAGTCAGTCGCATAATTCAATCATTTCTATTCGACTACAAGATGTTATATTCGAATATAAGATTAAAATTTTCAAATAAAACAGAACGTTACAAGAGGTGTATTCAACTACACTCCTGCTGTAGCCAAATACAACTGTGGAACAATGGAATTTTTCAGTTCAAATTCAACTTGGATCATTGCATATGTTCTTCAAACCTCTAGGAACAATTGCCACTGATATGAAGTGATGTCTAATGAGTATAAATACTTCATAGCTTCAGTTTTAACGAATAAATTTTTTCACAATCTTTTCATCGATTGTAGAACAACTTTGAATAAGCTTTTTGAAATATTTTGATTTATTCAAAGTCTTAATTTCATATTTCAAGTACAGAATTTACAATGTCATATTATTGAGAAAAGTTCTCTATTGTACTTGAAATTATATTAGACTATTATCATTGTACTCATTTGTCATACACTCTTGACTTCAGTCAAAAGTCATTATTATAAAACCACACAAGTTATTATGTAAGTTGAGGAAAGTGGTGTACTTTCTTCAAGTGCTGTAAATTAAGATAGTGGTGTGCTGTCTTAGGGTGATTGTTAGAAGTTTGTAACAGAAGTCTTAGAGTTAGACTTGTACTTATTCTAAAAAATAGTGGAAAATCTCTTGTGGTGTGCAAGAGGACTGGATGTACCCTTGGTTGTAAGACGAACCAAGATAAATTGTTGTGTTTTTTATTTTTCTGCCATTTACATTTTTGATATACTTTATCTTTCGAAACTATGACCTCTAATTAAATACATTTTTTTCGTCATTTTATTGATTTTGTTTGTTGATAATTCATATTGTTTATGTTCTTCTCTCTTTTAATATCAAGATTAGTTTGAGAAGTAATAAAAAATTACTAACAACGCATCATGATCACCAATAATTGTGGTACTAGTAAGTTATTTTTATAGTGTTTGTTGTTAAGACATTTGTAGCAATTCATAAAAAGTGCATATTCGTTCAAAGCTATAATACGATATACGATGCAATTTGTAAAAGGCGCATCTTCACTCAAATGTATTGTCTGTAATTTTATTTTTATGCCACTATGGCTTTGATTTGATTTTATACCCCTTTCAATTTACTTTTTTGATTTGAAAAATTTAGAGTTTTTGAATGTAATTGGCATTCTTGGGTGAGAATGATTGTTGGGGAAAACAAAATCTAGTAGGATTTAACATTTCATAATTGCAAATAGAGATTATAAATTTATAGAAAGAAAAAATTGTGCAAAAAATGAGTTCATCTATAGAAAAATAATTCCTCTTAAATATGGGGTTTAAATGTCTTTTGAAAATTACACTTTATTTGTTGTATTGGTGATGCGAGAACTTGTGTTGGGGGAGAAGGAATAAAGATCCTATATATTTCTATCAAAATAAATAGATAGATCTAATACTTCAGTTTTGGAGTATATAAAGATATACAAACATACTTTATACAAAATTGGTGAAACATTTTGACCTTTTCATTTCAAAACTATATAACAAAAACTCAATATATTCATAAGCAAAAAGATATTGAAATTAATGGGTGATGGGGTGAATAGAATACAACATACCTCTTCATGTTCATGTCTCATGAATTCAATTATGAGAGTTAGAAATGGGAAAATGAAAGCGATTGAGAGAGAGACCACTCCCTCGTCCATGTTGGCACTGTGAAGTGTTCCAAAAAGTACAAGCTATCACAAGCTTAGTCCCAAAAACAAAAATTTATCTGAAGAACCCTTTTAGGATTTTCTGAAAATAAGTTTTACATAAAATAAATTAAAAAAGTTTTGATGGTAGAGGTAATATCTACTAACTTATGGATATGTAAGAAAAGAAAAAGATTTACTACCTTGTTATGGTGACATTCAAAATGAATTTAAGGTCCCATAGGAAGGAAATGACACATGCAGCAATTTCATTCGCAGTCTAGAAAAGGCGAGAAGGGAGGGAGAGAGTATGTTCGCTATGTTCAAAGACATTTGAATGCCTAAAAAGATCTTAGACTATTTTTAAATTTCTTTTTGAGTATTTTATGTTTTTGTTATAATATTTTTTTCAAAAGACTTTTAAAAATAAAATTTTAAATGAAAATTAGTTTAAATAATTTATCTAAAAATATAATTTTAGGTATTTCATATATTTGCTACATATTTTTTAGATAATGAAATTTCAAAAAATGATTAAAATGAAAAGCTATTTTGAGAAACTCTTCGTAAAAAGAATTTTTAAAGATACTTTAAAAAAAAGTAATTTTTATCATATTTAAATCTCTAATAATGAATGTCAAAATTATTATTATTTTTTAATTAGTAACAAATAAGTTTCAAACAACTTCTACAAATTTTAAGTAAATTCTCATAAAAATTATTTTTAAAAAATATAAAGTCAAAATTACATTTTAAAAATCTTGAACAAATGGACCCAATGTGTTGAATATAATTAGGGATGTCAATAAAAACATGGAAACTAGTTAGAGATACAGTCATTTGAGTTAGAGTATCATTGACTTCTCTCCCAATAAATTCAATAAGAGAGTTTGTAAATTGAGAAGAAAAAAGATGTCTACAATATTCAAAAATAGCGATAAATCTAGTAAAGTGTCTTTTGTAACTATGAAAGAAATCACGCTACTTCTTCTCTGTGCTCTTTTACTTGAGAAGTCACGTTACTTCTTACTCTAACTGCAAACAAGAACATCATATAATACAACAAAATGTTATGTTATTGTCAAAACATTTTATTTTATCAGTAGCTTAATGTATTCATAAATAAAATATCAAGGAATTTAAATCAAGTTACCATCATGGTTGATTATAGATTCGTCATGACCTTCCGAAGTTAAAATATTTCCATTCCATGCTAAAGTTGTTATCCTTTCACTATGACCTTCTAGCTTTCGTATCTGAAAATCAAAAATCAAGCAAGAATAAGTCCACTGTGAAACCAAGTAGATGAATAGATACAAAATGTATTGAATCTTAATGTAATTCTAATAATTAGTAATGCATTAAAATTGATAAATTACTATAAAATAGTATCTCGGTAATAATACAAAAAAAATCGATAAAAGAATATATAGAGATGTAAATTGAATAAAAGATATCACAACTCACCTCAAGAAGAAAATTAACATTTTCCACATTCACAAAACACACATCCCTTAAAAATGTAAATATTCCTCAACGAAAATAGAATATATGTACGCTCACATCAAACGTATTGATCAATGATATTTTATAGAATAACATTTTCTCAATGTTTAAGTCTTAACTCAATTGAGAAGGGTGATATTATTAGATTGGACATTGTAACACCCCGTTTTTCAAAGCGAGGGTATATTTTTTTTTTTTTTTTAAAAGTAAATAAACTAAAACAGAGAAATAGATAAAGAAATGCCTTTGGATAAATAACTGAGTCATTAAAATTTACAAGCAGCGGAAACGTTTCTCCAATTATAAATCCAAAACATTTACATAACCAATAATGGTACATGGAACCCATTCACATAGGAAGTCGAACTGACAATAATAGTATAAATACAGTTTTCCCAAACTAAAAATACTCCAATCCAAAAAGAAGGACACCTAGTCCCTATACATCATCCTAATCTGATCATCCTACCAAAAAGCTATACACCCTGAGTATCTCCACGCGCCCCGTGAGATCCTCCTAACGTGACTGCAGTCAAACGTTCCCATCTCCATTCCCGTCCGTAGGGTACGAACCGGTATGGCCGTCCTGACTCTCATCTGAGGGCAAAGCCCATATTTCCACAATAATTGTAAAGGGTCACCAACCAGAAAATAACAGTTAACACATAGCAATTAAGTTTTTAAATGCCCAAAATAACTTTTAAACTAAGCATGCACCTTAACAGGATTTCCAATATGCGAAAAGTTCATACAATACTTTGCCAATTAAAAATGAAAGTAAAATGAAGTCCTCAATCTCCTAATTAACACATAACCAATCAAGACATGGATAAGTTAATGAGAAATCAATCATCTAACTCAAACTGAGGATTTTCACTGAGCCAATCGATTGGGAAATCGATTGGGGTAAAGGTTTTTAATGAAAAAAAGAATCCTGGGCTGAATCAATCGATTTGGAAATCGATTGAGAGGGTACTGAGCCCCCAGGTTTTAAGCCAATCGATTTCCAAATCGATTTGGTCGAATATGGATGAGTCCCTGACTTAGGCCCAATCGATTGGGCAATCGATTTCGTAAAGGATTTTCGAAAACTGATTACAAAATCGATTGGCTAATCGATTTTGTCCATTTGGCCAAGTCCCTGACTTCCATCCAATCGATTGGGAAATCGATTTCCCTGATCATTTTTCCAAAAATTCATGAATTAGCCCAAGTCATTCCTAATCAAGTTCACAACCTAACACTTAGCAATTCCTACGCGATTACCACGACAATTGGGATCTCGATAACCATCTTACTTACACACAATAATCAACACATAACACTTAGCATTTTCAACGCAATTACTACGATAAATCAAAATCCAAATCACTCAATCATACACTCAAATCAAGTACGACTCGCGTGCCAAGCACCCTAATGCAATGCGTATATGCCAAAATGCATGGACTCGGAATTCCAAACCAAAACCCTCCTCGAAGGGCCGTAAATCATAATTGTACCGCCTATCGCAGGCCAAAGTACCAATTACCAAGGTGCCACCTATCACGGGTCTGCACGATTTACTAAAAAGCGTAAACCATAAACGTACTGCCTATCACGGGCTCGTATCGTTTACCGAGGTGCCACCTATCACGGGTCTGCACGGTTTACTAAAATAACGTAAATTGTAAATGTACCGCCTATCACAGGCCAAAGTACTATTTACCAAGGTGCCACCTATCACGGGTCTGCACAATTTACAAAATAACCGAAAACCATAAACGTACTGCCTATCACGGGCCCGTATCGTTTATCGAGGTGCCACTTATCACGGGTCTGCACGGTTTTCAAAAACGTAAATCATAAATGTACCGCCTATCACAGGCCAAAGTACTATTTATCAAGGTGCCACCTATCACGGGTCTGCACGACTTACAAAAAGGATGAAAATGCATGATCCTATACCGACTCCATTCACAACAGACGTTAAGCAAATGCAGATATTAAAAGATTCCCCATTTTTAATACCCATTTAACTTAAACGACTTTCACAACAAACATTAAGTAACCAAGACATTAAGAGATTCCCCATTCTTAACGCCCAGTTAACTTAAACGATTTTCAAAACAACATTAAATAAATAAGACATTAAGAGATTCCCCATTCTTAACACTCATTTACCGGAACGATTTTCAAAAACGATCGTTAAGTAACCGGGACATTAAGAGATTCCCCATTCTCAACGCCCAGTTAACTTAAACCTTTTCCTCAAATGCACATTAAGTAAACCGAGGTATTAAAAGATTCCCCATTTTTAATACTCGTTTAACTCTAATGGTTTTTAAATTCCACGGAAACAAACTCACACATACTCTCACATTCAAACCATAATTCACAACAACCACACCAATTAACAAACATCAAGTATGGACACACCAAATACAACGAACACAAATCAAAGCAAACATAAGACCCATTTACATCAAATTTCATTTACTCATAATCGTACACAATGACTTCAAATTCATTTACCACGAAACATTCATCATTATAAACAAAACCTAACTCTAAGGTTTTACCCATAACGCACTAGTTTCGTTTTTCCCCAACTCGATACATTAAACCCTAACAAATTCCTTCCCACACAACCACAGATAAGTCCCTAATGCAAACTAGAAGTTTGGAAGGAGCCCTTACCTTAGCGTTAGCTTTAACGTGGTTTTCCGGTACCGCGAGTAATTCCGGTAAAATCTTCGCTCGCAACGCCGCTTCCAAATTAGTTCACTAGCACCGTAGTGTGGTGGTGAGCAACTTTCCCTTCTATCTCTTCGAGAAATGAGGTTGAACCTAGAAGGAACGGAGGGGTTTGTGTTTGGATCTCAAAAAACCGTTTTTCTTCGTTTTCGAATCAAAGAGGAAGAGTGGAGTTACGAAAACCTTGATCTAACTCTCACCCAACCTTGGGTTACTAGTTTTGAAGAAAAGAAAGCGACGAAAACGGAAACGGGGGAGGGAGGGAAAAATGGCTCGCGATCATAGAGAGGAAGAAGATGGAGTTTTGAAATTTTCCTTCCTTTCTTTTTCTTTCCTTTGTTTTTCCTTTCTTCCTTTTTCCTTCCTTCCTTTATATATTATTTTCTTTTCCTTTTCCTTCCTTCTAGTTTTCCTTTCTTTTTCCCCCAAACAAACACATATAAACATAAATATATATTTACATATATATATTACTTACTTTTAATAAATATCTCCAAAATATTATTAACTTTGGCTTAAAAGCCTCCGAGCCCAAATCCAAAATACACCAAAAATACATAAATGGTACTTTAAAATTACGGGTCTTACAGACATGATATCTTGAATTCAAACCTAAGACTTCACAATAGTGGGTGTGAATTTCTGGTGGTATTTATTATCTTACAAAACAGAATAAAGTCTTCTCAAATAATATAAATCATACTACTCTATCTCATTTATATCCCACTTATTTGTTAATCCAACTCAACAACTAAGTAACATATTGAAATGATAATATATTACTTATTAGTAGGCTTACTCACGTACATGAATAATTACTTAAGTTATGTACATTTTTACTTATTAGTAGGCTTACACATTAATGAATGCAAATACACATAAATTTGTTGATTAGTTCAAGAAAACAGACTTGATGCACAGATAAAGAAAACATATTGGACGTTGGAAATGCCGTCAATCTTCTTGCAACTGATAAGGACAGAAACCTAGTCATCCTGAAGATTCCTAATGCTGTGAAACCCCTTGTTTGCGTGCATTGCACGGGTATTGATATATTTTTAAATGTGCATATGTAATTTTTGTATTATTAATATATAATTATTTTCAACAACAAATGTAGATAAAATAAAAATATAAACGTCTAGTATAACTAACAATATATTAATTGTCAACTTTAAAATTTAGGAGAATATTAAAATTTTAAATATTCCAACGTGAAATAAAAATATTTTTTTTCCTGAACATCATTTATTTATTTGTTTACATGTTAAATTTTGGTGTGTTTGCATCATTGATGTTCCTCAATTGTTTTAGTTGAAAATTTAACCATAATAGTTTTTGTTGAAAAACCTTTGAACATTTATAATTAATAACGTTATATATGCCAAATTATTATATATGTAACTAATAATGTTAAATATGCCAACACGAAATAAAAATTATTTTATTTCACAAACGTCATTTATTTATTTGTTTACACATAAAATTTTGGTTTGTCTGCACCATTGTGACTCCTCAACTGTTTTTAGTTAAAAAATTAGTCATAATTTTTCTCATTGAAGAACCTTTGAGCATTTGTAACTAATAGTGTTTGTTAATGGGATACAATCAAATATATTCTGAATTTGAAATAGGAAAGGTGAGATCGAATAATAATGTTTAAAGCAAAGTTCAACAAAACCATCGCGACAAGTTGACATTTTAATTGTATTAGTTATTTGCAACACTCTAACAATATTATTATAGAATGAAAAGATCAATAACAAAAATAGAGGAGAAAAAATAATTGAAATCATCTAAAATAGAATAATCTATTTATTTATATTGATAAAACGAGGTTATTGTTTAAATAGCAAGAAATTGAATCATTATAGTAACACTTTTGTAAATCCAAACTAATTAATTTGTATTATTTTCTTTTCAACATATGTTCTCACAACATCATTAACATATAAAAATTAAAAATCAGTAATATAGTTAATTTAAATTGTAAAAATGGAAATTTGTTATAATATATTTCTTTTGATTGATAAGTGTAAAATTTCTTAACTAATCCTACACAATCACTTTGTAATGACTTTTAGAGTTCCAATTTTTTTTAGAGATATAACATTAATTTGTTAACTTTGTTTTGTTGAAAGTACATTATTTTTTTATTAGTGCAAGTTAAATGATACTTTATATGCATTTATAGATAATGAATTTCAAAATGATCCAAAAATCCGATAAAAAGAAATTTTTATATGCATTTATATGCATCGAAGAGTTTTAAGAAGAAATTTTTTTGATCCAAAATCCGATAAAACTAATATTTGGGTAAAATGATAAAATTAATATAACCATTAATTTACTAATATTTACTTATAAAAAATTTTCAACTATTAATAATGATATTTAATATGTTATTATTAAATTGTGAAGGAAAGTTAAATCATTCACAATCACTTTGAATTAAGGGATAGCGTGGTTAGTGAGTAACATCGTAGAGTTTTAAAAAAAAGGTTTCGAGTCTAAAATTTGACAAAACTATTTTTTAATAACATGATAAAACTCATATAACCGCTAATTTGTTTTAGCTATTAATAGTGATATTAAATATATCATTGTAAATTTGTGAAGGTATATTAAAAGAAAAACAATAGATTTAGTATTGATATATAGTTATTTGTGGAACTTGAAACGTTTTGTTTAAAGTAAATTTCAATTATTTATCAAATAGATTTATAAAATTTGTTTATTAACTATTATAAAAATAAAAAAATTGCAATATTTTGTATATTTTATCATGGTTGAGTGAGATGCTAGATGGATTTGGACCATCTAATATTGAATCGATTAAACATAAAAGGGGTTATGTTTGAAGGTCATATCAAATTTGTAAATAAAAATAGATTTTATTTATTTATTTGAGGTCATAAGTTACAATTTTTTTGAATGACAGAAGTTGGGGTTATGTTTGAAGGTCGTATCAAATTTGTATAAAATAGATTTTTTATTTATTTGAGGATATAAGCTACAATTTTTTTGAATGACAGAAGCTACAATAAATATAAAGAATACCAAATTTGTGATGAAAATCTAATAGAATGAAATAGAAATGTCAATACTTGAGCTCTTTCCTACATATAAATCTAATTGTTCAAACTCAAAGTATGTGCCTTTGAAATGAGTCGAGATGCCTCGGTTCCAATTTTTGTTGTCTTTGATACTCAATAAAATGTCTTAAAACACAAAACAACACACACATATATATAGAGGTGTTTTGTTTATAGTTAATTCCATAGACATAGATAAATTTTACTGATTGACTCACAAATTTTTCAAGAAATGAACATAGATGACTTAATGAGATCAGATTCGTATTTTCTAATGATAATTGAAATATTTAGGATGAGATAATTGATAGGACATATTTTTATTACCAACAAATATGCATGGATATGTAAAGTTTAAAATGGAGGAAAAGGTAAAGTTGATTGTAGTGAGAAGATTGTAGGTTTATTTTCATGAGAAGCTTTTGTGTGTGGATTTTCAACATATGTAAATGATGTGTGAGATGAAAAAGTTAAATTAAGAAATTGAAGAAGTAAGATAAATTGTAGAAGCTTATGAATGGTGCCACATAAGAATATAAACGATGTGGCGTATATGCTATTATGTGGCACATAAGCGTGTGAGGTGTCATTCAATTGACTTGGAAGTCTATTTTAATATATTATAGAATAGAATAGATAGATAGATAGATAGATTCTAATAATTAGTAGTACATTAAAATTGATAAATTACTCAAAAACGGTATCTCGGTGATGAAACAAAAAAAAATCCATAAAAGCATCTATTGAGATGTAAATTCAATAAAAGATATCAAAACTCCCCTCAAGAAAAAAATTAACATTTGCCACATTCAAAAAACACACATCCTATAAAAATACAAATATTCCTCAATGAAAATAGAATATATGTACGCTCACGTCAAGCGTATCGATGATATTTTATAGAATAAAATTCTCGCAGTGTTTAAGTCTTAACTCAACTGACAAGGCTTACATTATTAGGTTAGACATCATATCTTGAGTTCAAACCTAGAACTTCACAATAGTGTGTGTGAATTTCTGGTGGTATTTATTATCTTACAAAAACAAATAAAATCTTCTCAAATAATACAAATCATACTACTCTATCTCATTTATATTCCACTTATTTGCTAATCCAACTCAACAACTATGTAACAGATTAAAATGATAATATACTACTTATTAGTTAGCTTACTTACATACATGAATAATTACTTAAGTTGTGTACATTTTTACTATAAAGAATGCAAATACACACATAAATTTGTTGATCAGTTCAAGAAAACAGACTTGATGTACAGATAAAGAAAACAAACATGATGTTGAAAATGTTGTAAATCCTCTTGCAACTGATGAGGATTAAAAGCTAGTCATCCTAAAGAGTCCTAATATTGTGAACCCTCTTGTTTCGAACCATCATCATGTAAGTAGTAAGGACTAGATATATTGTTATACTAGATATATTGTTCACAACTTCAATGTTCATTATCTTTGAGAGTTATGTTTGATTAATAAATTAGTAAATATAATTTAAGACTATCCTATTATTTTGCAAAACTGATGTCCTGATTATAAGCTTGTGTCTTGGGAAGCAGTAAATTCAAGACTTGAGCAAGATAAGACTGTAATTGCGGAGAGGGAGAGATAAGGAGAGGAAATGAAGAGAGGAAGAAGAGAAGTTAATAATCAATGAAACTATGCCTACTCCTGATATATTTGCTGATAGTGATACTGATTAGAATACATAATGAATGAGTTTTTTTTTTTTTGTCTAGAGTAGACAAAGTTCAAAATATCTTATATTTTGCACCAGGTAGGTGTGTATCTATACATGTTTAGTGGCTTCAAGCTGCAAAATTTGTTCTCTATTATCATTATTCTAAATTAATGCTTCATACATGCAATAATTATAGTATGAAGTCTTATCATGTGAATTATGTTTATGAGTAAGTATCAAATTCAGTATTTGGGGTTTACAACACACTGTGCATCCACTACTTGCTCTAGACCTCGATAGTTATTATGTGAAAACTAATAAGATAGATGTTATTAGAAAACTTTTAAAAGCTGCATTTCTTTTGGAAAGAGAAAATATCTTACCCACTTGTATAATATTAGTCAGTTATCCAATAGGCTCTTATATGATTTCTTCGATGAAATTGGCCTTTTGATGATAAAGTCATTAGCTTATTCCTTTTTGTCATACTCCCTCTAGTCACTATTATAAGCAAAAAAATTGACCTCAAATCTTGGCCACTATTATAACCAAAAGGAATATATATTTTACATGTAATATAGAAAATTAATTTCACCTAACTAACTCTCATAAAAAAGAGTGCTACATATTACAAAGAACTCTTAGAAGAAATGTGCAAAAGTGTGATAAACTTTAAAATAGATCACATGCTTACAAACCCACAACTTACTTTTTATTTTTAAATATTATAAAGCATTGTATTCATATATTTTCATGAAGCTTCTTCCAAAATAGGAACGTCTACTCTGCCTACATAATCACCTCTCCCGAGAAACCATCATAGTAGCCACTACCAACTAGTTTTGCAATTCATCAGTAAAACTTGTTTGCTGCCACCAATTTTTATGTCATGGTTAAGCTCTTCTTTTTTGTTCATTTTCATTAATATGTATAGGGTTTCCATTGGGAATATGTACAAAGTTTCTATGACTAATCTTTATATTTTATCTAATATTCATTTCCATCAAGTGGAATGGTTGAATTTTCCTTGTATTTGTTAACCTCCACAAAAAAAAAAAAAAAAAAAAGGTTATCTTGAATTTGTGTAACTTTAAGCAATAGTACACACAATTATAAAGAGAATGTATCTCAATAAATTTTTCATATGAGATTGGTTGCACCAAATGTATCATTGTTTCTTAATTTGAATTTGTTTATATTGGTTTTATTAAAAAAACAAAAAAACAAAAACAAAGAGAGAGAGAAAATATCGGAAACAAGGCTTTTGAAAGTGTTCTAGTATCACAATTTGAATTTGTTTATAATAATGATCGAAGTAGTTGCGTAATCAAATTCATAGCAATGTTTTTTTTTGTGTGTGGAGATTTCCTAAAATATTACTAACATGGTCATGAAGTTTATTTTTATTTATATAATAAATATAAATCAATTTCTCTTTAAATTTAAATTAAAAATTTCAACGGATAGTTTAAGGATAGTTTACTTTCTAAAAATATTTTCAATTTTTACTTTGCATGCTTGTAATTGGAATGACATTTTGTTGTCATTTTTCTGAATTTTTACAATTACTAAATCCATTTTTACATTTTCAAAAATACTCTTAATGTCTTTTCTAATGTTAATTTTATTTGTGGAAACAAAAACAGAAGTAAGCACACCTTTAGTAAATTGTTCCATTTTTTAAAACCATAAAGATTAAAATTCATGACTAAGACCTATTCGGGGTGGTTTTAGCTTTTAATTTTCAAATTTCAAAACACTAAACCTGCTTTTTGATTTTAAAGTTTTTAGTTTCTTTCTTTTTTATTTAAATTAACTAATTTTTAAAAATTGTTATCAACATTATTATGTTCACTTTAAAATTTATTAACAAGAATCCTTTCATTCATAATAATAAAAATAAAAAATAATAATACTTCAATTATTAAATTTAACAACATTGCTGCTACAATTTAAGATATGCTCATTCTATTTTTAGAATTTATATTAAGGAAGTTTTTTTTTAAAAAAAAAAATATATGTATTTTGTTATACATATATGAATTGTTTTGAATTTAATTCTTAGAAAAATAAAATAAAATATTTTTTTTAAAAAGGGGAATGGAATGGACGAAACGGTTTGAGAAGGTTGGTTCGTTCTCCCTCCCCACCAAATACAGAGAGTATTTACATACTTTTTTTATTTTACCATTTTTATAGATCTCACAATCAATTTAATCTGTTTTAAAAAATAGAAAATCAATTATCGATAAAAAATAAAAATAAAAATCAACGTGATAACTAATTTGGGTGAACCTTTCCCATTTCAATATACTTGTGTTGGATAAAAAAACAAATGTTATTTTTCTCTATAAAAAATGTATATTCAATATTAAAAATTATTGTCATCGTAAACAGGGTGAAGACTACTAATTTATACAAAAAATGCTACCCTAAGACAACAATGTTGTTATGTGATAGCGTTTCAGCAAGTGTACTGAATCATTGCAAGTAATAATAAAATGGTAGTACCGAGTGTCGAACTCAAAGATTGCGTTTTACTATTGAATTATATTTAGTTACTAAAATTGAACAAAAGGTTCCCCAGTTGATTGAAATAATATTTAAAATTGACAGCAGTAGTAAAATTGATCCTTTATAAATTGAGAAAAATGTCAGGGATGAGTTTCACTTCGAATCCAACCTTGGTGTCTAATTTGATCCTAGTTATTGAATTCCTTTATTGAATTATTACCGAATTCTCTTTATTATTCTTGCCCTAATGTCTTAGTGACAGAACCTTTAATTCCAAAGTAACCCCTAATTCCTTAGTAGATTTAAGATTAGAACTAAGCATTATCGTATAGAAATTCTCTTGTAAATTATTGTTTTGCAACTAATTTAATTGGTTTCATGACCTGCACCTATGTCTAGACTACAAATTCATGAATTTCTCATCTCAAGCATTCGTAATGTCCACTTCCGTTTCAAAATACAAATCGTAGAACATTTTAATGTTGATCAAGCAATAAAAAGCATTAAGCACAGAGATGAGAAAAATAATTCAATAAACGCATTCATATAAATAGAAATCAAATCACAAAAATAAGGGTTTCATCTTGTTACACTCATCCCTAACAAATAGGGTTTAGTTACTCATGACAGAGATGCAAAAGATAAGGACTAAAGAAGAATTACAAGAATGATTCATGGATGATTCTTGATAAAACTGCTTCAATGGCGTTAGAAACGGCCGTCTTTGAGTTTCTATGCTAGGGAACAAGTCTCCCAAGTTCCCAAGAGTCAAAACGATCCCTAAAACAGTAAAAATCTGCGTTTTTATGGTTGCTGGTGCACATCACGCGCCCCAGGCGCGCAGGGCGCGCTCCAGGCGCACATCATCTGTTGTCTGATATATTTTGCATTTTGCTCATCTTTGGCGTATGTATTTGGTCCCGGTGTCTTCATGAAAGTTGTAGATATGGATCTTAGCTTGCATTAGCACTTGGAGTGGCACTAATTGGACATCTAGAACTCCAGATATGGCTGAAATACTCCACATATATCATGTTGATTTTTCACCAAAATTCAGCACTACACTAAAACAAAACGCAATGTAAAATTACGACAAATTCCTACTTAATCAATGAAATAAAAACAAAAAACATTTTATTAACTCAAAGAACAAAAATCAACAAAATGTATCAAATAAATCCTTAATTTAACTAATGATTGAGGATAAATAAGACTAAAGCAGTGGGAAAATATGCATATGATAAAGAGTCATCACAACCAAACTTAATCTATTGCTTGTCCCCAAGCAATAATTAATTTCATATTTGGTCCTGTTAAATGCACACTTAAATTCAATTTCTCAAATTACATCAAACTCAAATTTTAAAGTTCTTGCTACTGCAAAACACTCATCATGCTCTATGGTTGTTTTCAAAAATACAAACAACAAGATTTGTACACCTTGGCATTCATTCATCAAATTCAACTCTCTCTTCACACAATCTCACCAAAATTTCTCTCAAGTGTTTAGAAAGGTTTATGAATTTATCACTCAAATCCTAGAACAAGCATCACGCTACCATAGGCTTGAAAAAATTCTAGTTAGCAATCACAATGCAGTAAACACATACATTTTTGGAGGACTTTCGGATTGTAATGGGGCTTAGCTAAGGGTGTGACATTTTAGGATAGTAGGCTTTACCACTTGGAGTTAGGCATACCTTTCCAGATTATTCTACCAATTTTTTTTTTTCTTCACCTTTTCATTATGGAGATTCTCAGACATTGACAGAAGAACCAAAAAGATATATTTTGTTTTTGTTTTTGTTTTTCTTCTTTCTTCTTTCATTTTATTTTCCTTCTTTTTATTTATTTATTTTTTTTATTTTCTTTTTCTGAGAATCACCACCCCAAACTTAGAAAGTTGTTATCCCATGAGCAACCCCAAACTTAGAATTTTATCAAGACAAGAATTTTTTTTCTACCTAACTCCAAGTAAGGTAATTTAATTAAAGTCAGGTGTTTTGCTTGTAATGTGGCTAGTAATCGAAATAAAAGGGCAAGGCTCAAAGGGGCTAGCAAAGGGTAAAATTTTCATAGGGTAGTTAGAAAGGCTCAAACGACCAATAAAATTGCCTCAATGTATGCATAAATTACATGTGATGCAAGTCAGAATTAGTGCAAGTTCTAGAGGGATAACACATGTCTGGATAATCACACAACAAAGAATTTAAGTGTTTAGGCTCAAAAGCTCACAGCTAGGATAATAAGAGAGAGTATAAACAATCAAAATAAAGCCAACATGCTTCTGAAAAGTTAAAATTATATTTTTGAAAAATTGATGGCATATTAGCCTTCTACAACCATTTAGTAATCAAGAATGCATGCATTAGGAAGGCTTGTTGACATGAGCAATAACATAATCTAAGAAATGAAATTTAACTTGCGAAATCACAAACAGAAATTTTAAGATTAAGTGCAAGTTAGTACAATTGTTTCATCATAGTACACATTTAGTGAAAGGAAAAAAAAACATGAAGAAAAGAAAGTCAACATACAATGACATTAAACAAAGAAAACGAGAAAATGGAAAGCAACAGGACAAACAACAGAAAGATAAAAAAAAGGAAAGAAAACTTCTCTCAGTTTAGTAGTTCAAGGATTCTCGTTTAGATCATCTGCTCTTGTTCCGTTATGGTCGCCAGTATACTGGTGAGGTGCAAATAGATCAGCATAAAACATGCCTCTTGGTGTTTGTTGAATGAAGGATATACTTGCAACCTTAGTTCGTTTTGCTGGAAAAAAGCGCTTGGGCGCGCGTTATGTCATTTGGAGCTGTACAATCGCTTCTCAATGCATCTTTTTGATTCCTTGCTCATACCAAACATCAAAACTAAGAGAACTAGAAATTAGAGACTAAAATTGGAACTAAATGGAGTAAAATAAATCTGAAATGCAATAAATAAATACGGTGCAAAGGATATAAAATTGGGTTGCCTCCCAATAAGCGCTCGTTTAGTGTCTTGAGCTTGACGTCTCAACTATTGTCAAGGTGGCATATATGACAGGAAGAACACATCATCCTTCTCACCAAGAGATACATATTTCAAGTGAGGTGGCAATTGCTTGAGTGCAGCCGATGGCGTATCATTCTTTTTCTCTACATATTCATCTTCATTCCTTTTCAACCCCTCCCATGTAATGGGGAAACGGGGGGAGTAAGATGGTGATGCTTCTAACATGGCTAAAACCTCTTTCACCTTCGGATCTTTACTTTCTTTAAAAACATCTTGGGGTAGGCATAACACTCTTTCTAATGGCATAATGTGTCCTTGATGTTCACCTTCTTCATCGACTATCGAATTAAAAATCTCAATTCGGTGGCACCCGTCTCTTTTGTTTGAATGTTCCATGGCTTTTAAAATATTGAATGTAACTGTTTCCTCATTTACCTTAAAGGTTAAGGTGCCATCGGCTACATCAATCATAGCTCGCTCTATTGCTAAGAACGGTCTCCCCAAAATCAAAGGAATGTCATTGTCTTCCTCCATGTCTAGTACCACGAAATCCACTGGAAAAATGAACTTATCCACTTTAACCAACACATCTTATACCACTCCATAGGGGTATTTCATTGAGCGATCCGCAAATTGTAGCATCAGTTGTGTGTCTTTGACTTTTCCAATGCCCAGTTTTTTGTATATGGAAAGGGGCATAAGACTTACACTAGCCCCAAGATCACACAGAGCCTTCCCAAAAGTTCTATTTCCAATGGCACACGAGATTGAGAAGCTTCCAGGATCCTTGATTTTCGGCGGCAGTTTTCTCTGTAGTATAGCACTACATTCTTCGGTTAGCATCACTGTTTCACCGCCGATTTTTCTTTCTTTGATAGAATCTCCTTCATGAACTTGGCGTATGTTGGCATCTGTTCTAGTGCCTCTGCAAAAGGAATGTTAATTTGTAATTTTTTTAAAAACATCAAGGAACTTACCGAATTGTTTTTCTGTTTCTTCCTTTTTTAACCTTTGAGGAAACGGAAGTCGAATTTCTGGTTTTGGCAGTGGTCCCCTTTTTTGTACCACAGGTTCTTCCTCCTTTTCAAGAGTGGTTTGCTCCTCCACTAAGGTCGGTGTGACTGTTTCTTCTGAGTGGGTTGTGCTTGAAGTACTTACACTTTGTTTGGCTTTAGGCGGTACTTGTTCCCTTACCTTGCCGCTCCTTGTTGTCACGACATTGACAGTATTTCGCGGATTCGGAACCGTGTCACTAGGAAAATTTCCAGTCGTTCTTTGTGCCATTTGTTGAGCAAGTTGACCCACTTGAGTTTCCAGATTCTTTATGGATGCAGAGTGATTTTTCTGGATGGCTCTTGACTCTTCAATGAAAGAATTTGTGATTGTCACTAATTTCTCCATGGCACTCTCCCAAGCAGCCTTTCTAGGTGGAAATTGGTTCGTTTGAGCTCCTTGTTGACCCTGAGAACCACCTTGCTGATCTCTCCAGGAAAAATTTGGATGATTTCTCCAACCAGGGTTGTACGTATTAGAGTAGGGATTATTCTGCCTCCGGTCATTACTGACAAAGTTCACCTGTTCTAGTTCTTCTAACTCATTGTCATCTAGTGTTTCACAGGCTCCAGTTTTATGTGCTCCTCCACAAAGGTTACAATTAGTCTGCTTTAGTAATTTGACAGGGGCTACTGGGGGTTGTATATTTAGAGCTACCATCCCTTTCTTTATCTCAGAGGCGATAACATCTTTTATCTGTTTTGAGAGCAACATCCCTTGAACCAACTCAACCTCATAAACATTCAATTCCAGCATACCAATTTTTGAATTGCTTCCGCAGTTTTTTTTTTTTTTTTTTTTTTACTGGATCAAAGAAAAGATCAGCTGAGGACTGGCCTCGCATACAAGGTTAGACAAATTATGAGTAATGAACAGTTAAAGAAAGATAAATAACCAAGTAGAAATTAAAGAGTTTTAAACCAATTTTTTTTTAAAATTAGAAATAAAATAAAATAAGAAATTTTATTGCAAAGCAAAAAATTTCAATTCAGTAAATAAATTAAATTCAATAGTGATATGACAATCCCCGGCAACGGCGCCAAAAACTTGATAGCGTTTCAGCAAGTGTACTGAATCGTTGCAAGTAATAATAAAACGGTAGTACCGAGTGTCGAACTCAAGGATTGCGTTTTACTATTGAATTATATTTAGTTACTAAAATTGAACAAAAGGTTCCCCAGTTGATTGAAATAATATTTAAAATTGACAGCAGTAGTAAAATTGATCCTTTATAAATTGAGAAAAATGTCAGGGATGAGTTTCACTTCGAATCCAACATTGGTGTCTAATTTGATCCTAGTTATTGAATTCCTTTATTGAATTACTACCGAATTCTCTTTATTATTCTTGCCCTAATGTCTTAGTGACAGAACCTTTAATTCCAAAGTAACCCCTAATTCCTTAGTAGATTTAAGATTAGAACTAAGCATTACCATATAGAAAATTCTCTTGTAAATTATTGTTTTGCAACTAATTTAATTGGTTTCATGACCTGCACCTATGTCTAGACTACAAATTCATGAATTTCTCATCTCAAGCATTCGTAAAGTCCACTTCCGTTTCAAAATACAAATCGTAGAACATTTTAATGTTGATCAAGCAATAAAAAGCATTAAGCACAGAGATGAGAAAAATAATTCAATAAACGCATTCATATAAATAGAAATCAAATCATAAAAATAAGGGTTTCATCTTGTTACAATCATCCCTAACAAATAGGGTTTAGTTACTCATGACAGAGATACAAAAGATAAGGATTAAAGAAGAATTACAAGAATGTTTCATGGATGATTCTTGATAAAACTGCTTCAATGGCGTTAGAAACGGACGTCTTTGAGTTTCTATGCTAGGGCACAAGTCTCCCAAGTTCCCAAGAGTCAAAAAGATCCTTAAAACAGTAAAAATCTGCGTTTTTATGGTTGCTAGTGCGCGTCATGCGCCCCAGGCGAGCATTGGCAGAGGCCAAACCTGAGAAATGCGCTCCAGGCGCACAACATCTGCTGTCTGATGTATTTTGCATTTTCCCATCTTTTGCGTATGAATTTGGTCCCGGTATCTTCATGAAAGTTGTAGATATGGATCGTAGCTTTCATTAGCACTTGGAGTGACACTAATTGGACATCTAGAACTCCAGATATGGCTGTAATACTCCACATATATCATGTTGATTTTTCACCAAAATTCAGCACTGCACTAAAACAAAACGCAATGTAAAATTACGACAAATTCCTACTTAATCAACGAAATAAAAACAAAAAACATTTTATTAACTCAAAGAACAAAAATCAACAAAATGTATCAAATAAATCCTTAATTTAACTAGTGATTGAGGATAAATAAGACTAAAACAGTGGGAAAATATGCATATGATGAAGAGTCATCATTATGTTTCCATCATCTTATCAACACTGTCTTCATAGATAAAAGGTTATCCAAATCCAAATTGTCTTTTGTTTTAGCAGCAGGTGGCCCAAAATATATTCCAAAAGCAAATAGACTCGTCTGCTCCAGCTGAAACAACTGTTAACCCATTTAAACTCTAGAAGACATAAGAGCATAATATAATCATTTTGTAAGTAAATTAGTAGTTAGATATTCTAATTAGAACTTATTCAGCGTCTCTTAATTCACTTGAGATAGATGGAGGAATCTCGAAGTATGAGTGGCCAAGGTTCTGACTTTAGTCATAGATGGATATTCCCACAAACAAAGTTGGTTGTGTTCTGCACTTGGACTGAAGCCATGGCCACTTAATATCTTCTTGTGATGTCTATTCCATTCTAATACAAAAATCTCAGCTTTGGTATATATGATGCAAATGTTGGTTCCCCTTTTGTACATTCCATAGCTTAATACATCCATCGTCGGAGCCGCCTCTAGAAGCAAGCATAGATGAATCATAAGGGCACCAAGCAAGTGTTTTGACATAAGCACTTGGTCTTTAAAACAATGCAAGAATTTTGATGAGTTCATTTTATTGGACTCCCACACATAGACTAGATTTTCACTACCACCATTTGCCAACATACTTCCGCGTTTCGACCATTTTAAACTGCAAATTGCTTCTAAGTGTCCTTTAACCTGGGAAGTTGCCTTACTTCTTGCTCTAACTGCACACAAGAACATCATAATACAACAAAATATTATTTTATTGTTACAATATTTTATTTTATCACTAACTTAATGTATTCATAAATAAAACATTTAGAAATTTAAATCTAGTTACCATCATGGTTGATTATAGATTCGTCATGGCTTCTGGAAGTTAAAATATTTCCATTCCATGCTAGAGTTGTTATCCTTTCACTATGACCTTCTAGCTTTCTTATCTGAAAATCAGAAACCAAGCAAGAATAAGTCCACAGTGAAACCAAGCAGATGAATAGAGAGAGATGCATGCATACTTGCCAGCTTGGAAGTTACAACATCATAGAGATGAAGATTAAAGCGCATAAATCCAGTTGCCAAATACTTTGAATCCTCTGACCAGGAAACACTAGTTGGATAATTATTATAATTGGATTTAAACAATTGAGACACATGAGTAGTAACAGAGTTCCACAGGTACATTTCTTTGCTTAACGCAACAGCTAGAATGTTGTTTTACTTCCAATCCATTGTGTTTGTGTAGAAATTATTTTTGATTTTTGGAGCATCTAATACCTTTGATTCCTTCTGCAACGACAATTACTCAATTAATCCAATCAGATTAAAGCACAATATTTATCTTATTGATCCCTTCAAAAGGAATGTCAACATTTAGGCATATTATGATTTATTACTTATAATATGAGAATGCCTAAGTTCCTTTCCATATAAACATAAACTATCTCAACAAAATAAAATACTACATTAATTCTAGCTATTGGGAAATTCTACTAATTATGATAACAAAATCTTAGTAGAGGATACCATGTGCACATAAAGAAAAGGCTTAATTGCAGTTTTGGTCCCCCTATTTTAGCTGAATCGCGAAAGTAGTCCCTCCATTTTGTTACTCCCCAGTTTTGGTCCCCCAAACAGAATTTTAGTCCAAAACTTGATGAAATTTTAGTTTTTAAAGTCGTACTACACCATTTATGATCATATATTTCCGGTACAATTGTTGCAAATGAGATCTTGAGGCATTGTGTGACTTAAATAAATGCAAAAAAAATGAAATTTCATCAAGTTTTGGACCAAAACAAAATGGGGGGACTACTTTCGCGATTCAGTTAAAATAGGGGAATTAAAACTGCAATTAAGCCTAAAGAAAATCAATATTCCAATTCAATAAAAGTCAGTACATTCAGGATTTCAAGGTCTTTGCAAGAAACTATGTTGTAGTTGAACAAGGGCACCTTAAAACAAATAGGCATTTTGCATAGACAGATAAATTTATTTGACAAATGGATTAAAATGAAACCAAAACCAAACCTGAGGCAGTTTTCAACAGATATGTTGATTGCAGTTGATTTGAAATTCTGTAGCGTCTTGTTGTCGCAACACATCGATATGACGAATAGAGTTTTTATTTGATTTTGGACATCCCCTAAAAGCCAACATCTGAAACGGCCTCCCATCTGAATCCAAAGTCAGATGATCATCCAATTTCTATGTATATGCTTCCTGTCATTATAACAAGAAGAAGATGTTAAATAAAGCAAGATAAAGCCCCACTTTTTGTAGAATAAACGATATCAACATTCAAATAAACAACAAAAGATTAAAACCAGATTAATATTGAGAAAGTAAAGTAAGAAACAATCCTCAAGAATTACTTTTCTTAAAAGTACTGAAATTGAAAAATCAAAAACTTTATAAGAAAGAACAAAATGAACGATTTGAACACTTAAATAAATAAAGAAAAGATTAAAACCAGATTAACTTTGAAAAAGTAAAGTAACAAACAACCCTCAAGAATTGTTTTTCTTGAAATCTAAAAGTCAAAAACTTTATAAGAAAGAATCAACTACATTGAAATTTTGGTGGTGAATATTTTTGGTTGATCTGTTAGTGAGCAAACTATGGGCTTGATCAAGATCCATCAAACTTCTATGGGTATGAATCTTTCACCCAAGAAAGAAAATATATGAAAATAAGCATGCCGACGAGGGGAGGGGTGAGAAGATTGTGACTAACATTGCCGATAACGGTAAGGGTCGGGATGTTACAAAACATTATTATTTAGATGGTTAAAGTTTTGATTTTTATGAGAAAAAAATTTATTTGATGTTATGTTGACTTCGAAAATAAAAATAATTTTATGATAAAGTTGTGTTGATATAAAAAATAAAATGGATTTTGCGTTGAAGTATGATTAAATTTTATTGTTAAATTTTTGGTAGTGAATTAAAAAAGTGTTAGGGATACTTGATGCTTGTTATATTAGAGTTTTAGTCTAAAAGAAATATTAGAAAAATGACATTTCCCCTTCTTTTATTGATTTGTCATGAGGCACTTATGTCAAATATGGACTCAAAATCTCTTTTTATTATCATTGACTTGTGTGCTTGTTAATTAGAGAGAATTGATATCTTTTAAAAATATGTTCAAACGGTATTTCTTAAGTTATGATAGAATAAAGTTGTAATTATTTAATTAAAGAAAGTTTTTATGGATAAATGAGTTTTGGCACTAAGTGTGTAGTAAATTAATTTGCAAATGTGTAATGTATTTGGAGTATGTGACGATAATTTCACAAAAAAGTAATGTGATTCAGAAAAATACTCAATGATGGGTATCGAACAAGAAATCTACGGAGTATTTTTCCAATGATGAGACTTTTTTTCTACTGGGTGGTGATATTCCAAAATCATATGCATTAGCATATATATATATATAGAACTTGTGACTTTGGTGTTGTTTGATGGTGTAAGTGTTAAATGAAGTATGTAATTTATTTATATTTTGTGTGTGTGTGTGTCAGCAATTAAAAAATGTGTGTATGGATATAAAAAATTAAATAGAACTTGTGCATTGTTTGAATTGTGTTTTGCTGTTATGTGATGGTAAGTGTTAAATGAAGCGTGTGTGTGGAGAAAGCACAATAGTGTGTAGTTGGAGGTTCTGATATACTTTTATACTAGTGTTAATCATGTTGGGAGAGTTCTCCACAAGTGGTCAGAGTTACGACCAATTTAATTTTGGTTATTAAAAGACCAAACTTTTTTATATATGATTTTATTTTATTTTATGCATTAAATTTATTCTTTTTAATTACTTTACTCTTATTTATTATTTAAAAAAATATAGTTAAATAAATCATTATTTGTTTTAAAGTAAATGAGTGTTCTAAATTAATATTTTTGTTGAAATATTTGTAAATGAGTCTTCTCAACCTTCTAGCTTAGTACAATCAAGTTGTTGAGGGATGCAACCACTATTGAGCTAAAAGATGGTTTAAGGGTTTTTTGAATAACTCTCATAAGAGGGTGTTTACAATGTTGTATTCTTAGAAAAAACTATTTCTCCTCATTTAGGCAGATAAAAGGTAAAGAGCTTGAATGTTGAGACAATTGTATTATGCTTATTGCAGTGTGTTGTTTCTTGTGTTTTCCAAGTAAGGATTGCATGCCCTTTAATAGAAATCTTTAGGGGATTGTTGTCCTAATTGAAAGAAATCAACATATATCCTGAAGTTTCCCTTGAAATCTTCTAACATAGGTTCGACATTAAAAAATTGTCAAAATGAATCATTGTAAATTATTGTGAACCTCTATTGGGAAGTCAGTCAACTCGACATCAACAATGCATTCCTAATTGGATATCTCATATAAACCTTATTCATGCATCAGCAAGAGGATTTGTCGATCCTACCAAGCTTAATCACATATGCAAACTATCTAAAGCAATTTATGGGCTGAAGCAGGCACCAAGAACTTGGTTTGATAGTCTCAAAACTGCATTGTTGAACTGGGGATTCCAAAACACAAAGAGTGATTCATCTCTTTTCCTTTTAAAAGGTAAAGATCATATCACATTCCTTCTTATATGTGTAGATCACATAATAGTCACAGGTAGCAACGACAAGTTTCTTCAAGCTTTCATCAAACAACTTAACAATGTCTTCTCTCTCAAAGATTTGAGTCTTTTACACTACTTTATGGGCATAGAAGTACAAAGAGATGCTAGTGGAATGTACCTCAAACAATCCAAATATATTGGTGACTTGCTGAAGAAATTCAAGATGGACAATGCCTTACCATGTCCAACACCGATGATAACAGATAGGCAATTCACAGTTGAGGAGGAGAACAGACCAGATTTAAATCAACATCAATCAATTATGGCTCCTCCTTCGACTAGTGGTGGTGTAATTGAAGATAAAATCCAATTTCAAACCATGATGTCTCCTCCAACACAAATTAATAATACTTTTGAGAGACTTCTGTCGTCGGGAGTGGAGAGATTGATTAGAGAAATTATTACGATGATTGATGTACTTTAATAATATTTGATAATTTTATTTTTGGTTTGTATGAACACATTATTCTTGTCCTATTTAATTATGGTATGTTTAATTTTTGGTTTGCATTACATGATTTATAATTTTGGAATGTTTATTTGGTTGGTAGAAATTACTTTAATTAATATAATATTATATATTTATATATAATAGTTATTTTAATTTTAAATTAAATATTATATTTAAATATAATTTAAATTTTAATTAAATTATAATATTATATTTTTAAATTTTAAATTTTTAATTTATATTGATATTAATTTATTATATATAATATCATTTTTTAATATTAATTTTGAATTTAATAAAATTATTTTTTTAATAAAGTCAATATTTTGTGGCGGCCTAAGCCCTCACAAAATCTTTATTTTTAATCCGTTTTCATCCTTTGTGGCGGCATAAACCCTCACAAAAGGAGACATTTGTCGCGGCCTGGACCCCCACAAAAGTTTAATTTTTTTAATCAGCTTTAGCATTTGTGGCAGCCTAACCCCTCACAAAAGGAGGAATTTGTGGCAGTCTTTGCCCTCATAAATGGTAATTAAAAATTCAAATTTTGTGGCCGTTTGTATAACACCCCGTTTTTCAAAGCGAGGGTATATTTTTTTTTTCAAAAGAATTTAAAATAAAGCAGAGAAATAAATAAAGAAATGCCTTTGGATAAATAATTGAGTCATTATAATTTACAGGCAGCGGAAAAGTTACTCCAATTATAAATCCAAACCATTTACCCAACAACAAATGGTACATGTAACCCATCGAAAATAACATGTCAAGCTGACAATATTGGTACAGGTACAGTCTTCCATTTTAAAATAAATGCAATACAAAAGAAAGACATCTGTTCCCTCTGTGACAACCTAGTCTGATCATTTTACAAAACAACTAAACACCCTAACTGATCTCCACGCGCCCCGTGAGATCCTCCTATCGTAGCTGCAGTCAAGCGTTCCCATCTCCATTTCCGTCCGTAGGGTACGAACCGGTAAGATCGTCTTGACTCTCATCTGAGGGCAAAGCCCAGATTTCCACAATAATTGTAAAGGTCACCAACCGAAAATAACAGTTAACACATAACATTTAAGTTTTAAATGCTAAAAAATAACTTTTCAACTAAGCATGCACCTTAGCAGGATTTTCAATATGCGAAAAGTTCATACAATACTTTGCCAGTTAAAATGAAGGTAAAATGAGGTTCTCAATCCCCTAATTATAACATAACAAATCAAGACATGGGTAGTTTCATGAGCAAACAATCATACAACTAAAACTGAGGATTTTCACTGAGCCAATCGATTAGGCAATCGATTGGGGTGAAGGATTTTGATGAAACAGAATCCTGGGTTGAAATCCATCGATTGGGAAATCGATTGACAGGATGACGGAGCCCCTGACTTAATACCAATCGATTTCCAAATCGATTTCCTGAAGGTTTTTAGTGAAATTTTGAACTCTGGCTTGATTCAATCGATTGGGCAATCGATTGACAGGATAGCTGAGCCCCTGACTTAATGGCCAATCGATTTCCAAATCGATTTGGTCGAATATGGATGAGTCCCTGACTTAGGCCCAATCGATTGGGTAATCGATTTCGTAAAGGATTTTCGAAAAACTGATTACAAAATCGATTGGCTAATCGATTTTGTCCATTTGGCCAAGTCCCTGTTTACTATCCAATCGATTGGGAAATCGATTTACCTGTGTATTCTTTCAAAAATTCATAAACTAACTCAATCACATTCATACATAATCCCAATTCTTAATACTTAACACTGATAACACAATTACTACGACATCATGGATTTCGAAATGGTATTGCGATTAAACATGTTATCACCAAATTCCAAAACATAACACTTAGCATTTATAACACATTACTACACAACCAAAATGAACCAACAGTTCACAAATCAACAGGGTGTAGTCTCTTGCGGACAAACACAATTCCCTCAGGAACGTAAGTCGTAAACGTACTACCTATCACGGGTCCGTACCGTTTACCGAGGTGCCACCTATCCCGGGTCAGCACAACTTACCAAAACATACACGAGTAAACGAGACATTAAGAGATTCCCCATTCTTAGTTCTCGTCTAACTTAAACCAGGGCGTAGTCTCTCACGGACAAACCCCTGCGCAGTCTCCCACGGACAAACGCAATTCCGCAGGAACGTAAGTCGTAAACGTACTACCTATCACGGGTCCGTACTGTTTACCGAGGTGCCACCTATCCCGGGTCAGCACAACTTACCAAACACAATTCCCTCAGGAACGTAAGTCGTAAACGTACTACCTATCACGGGTCCGTACTGTTTACCGAGGTGCCACCCATCCCGGGTCAGCACGACTTACCAAACGTTAATCGTAAACGTACTGCCTATCACGGCCCGTACTGTTTACCAAGGTGCCACCTATCCCGGGTCAGCACGATTTACCGAAACACACACAAAAAAGCGAGACATTAAGAGATTCCCCATTCTTAATTCTCATTTAACTTAACGATTTTCAAGACAAAACATTCAGTAAATAAGTCATTAAGAGATTCCCCATTCTTAATACTCATTTACTGAAACAATTTTCAAAAAACGAACATTAAGTAACCGAGACATT
Source organism: Cicer echinospermum (assembly GCA_002896215.2). Classification (NCBI taxonomy): domain Eukaryota; kingdom Viridiplantae; phylum Streptophyta; class Magnoliopsida; order Fabales; family Fabaceae; genus Cicer; species Cicer echinospermum. Next base: position 30,194,158 of record PGTU02000001.1, read on the forward strand.
AAGAGATTCCCCATTCTCAACGCCCAGTTAACTTAAACAATTTCCAAACAAAATAATAAGTAACGAGGCATTAAGAGATTCCCCATTCTTAACGCCCAGTTAACTTAAACGGTTTTCAAAACAAAATGTTAAGTAACCGAGACATTAAGAGATTCCCCATTCTTAACGCCCAGTTAACTTAAACGATTTTTCTTTAAAACAAAATATTAAGTAACCGAGACATTAAGAGGTTCCCCCTCCTTAACGTCCAGTTAACTTAAACGGTTTTCAAAACAAAATGTTAAGTAACCGAGACATTAAGAGATTCCCCATTCTTAACGCCCAGTTAACTTAAACGATTTTTCTTTAAAACAAAATATTAAGTAACCGAGACATTAAGAGGTTCCCCCTCCTTAACGTCCAGTTAACTTAAACGGTTTTCAAAACAAAATGTTAAGTAACCGAGACATTAAGAGATTCCCCATTCTTAACGCCCAGTTAACTTAAACGATTTTTCTTTAAAACAAAATATTAAGTAACCGAGACATTAAGAGATTCCCCCTCCTTAACGTCCAGTTAACTTAAACGGTTTTCAAAACAAAATGTTAAGTAACCGAGACATTAAGAGATTCCCCATTCTTAATACTCATTTAACTTAATGGTTTTCAAATTCCACACAACACAAACTCAAACAAATTCTCACATCGAAACATATCAATTCATTTATTCACAAATCCAACCATACACATATCAAATTTCATCAATGTCAATTAAGAGCATGTTAAAAACAACGAACACAAATCAAAGCAACATAACACACAGATACATCAAATTTCATTTACTCATAATCACACACAATGACATTCAAATTCATTTACCACGAAACATTCATCAATATAAACAAAACCTAACTCTAAGGTTTTACCCATAACGCCCTAGTTTCGTTTTTCCCCAAATCGATACATTAAACCCTAACAAATTCCTTCCCACCCAACCACAGATAAGTCCCTAATGCAAACTAAAAGTTTGGAAGGAACCCTTACCTCAACGTTAGCTTTATCGTGCGTTTCCGGTACCGCGAGAAATTCCGGTAAAATCTCCGCTCGCAACGCCGCTTCCAAATTAGTTCACTAGCACCGTAGCATGGTGGTGAGCAACTTTCCCTTCTATCTCTTCGAGAAATGAGGTTTGGATCAAGGAGAAACGAAGGGGTTTGTGTTTGGATCTCAAAACCGTTTTTCTTCGTTTTCGAATCAAAGAGGAAGAGTGGAGTTGCGAAAACCTTGATCTAACTCACACCCAACCTTGGGTCACTAGCTTTGAAGAAAAAGGAAGCAACGAAAACGAAAAATGGAGAATGATGGATTTTTGGTTTTCACGTGAGATGTTCAGAGGAAGGAGATGGAATTCGAGATTTTCCTTCCTTTCTATTTCTTTCCTTTGTTTTTCCTTTCTTCCTTTTTCCTTCCTTCCTTTATATACTATTTTCTTTTCCTTTTCCTTCCTTCTAGTTTTCCTTTCTTTTTCCCTCCAAACAAACATATATAAATATAATAAATATAACTTAACAAATATCTCAAAATCTAGATATTTATTAAATTACCGTTTCACCCGAAACGCCTTAAATTCTCCGTAAAGGATTTTCCGCCATTAAATTCAATTTATTTATCGACGAGAAATTCTAATTGGCATCGAAATATCTTTTTGATTATAAAACTCCAAAATATTATTAACTTTGGCTTAAAAGCCTCCGAGCCAAATCCAAAATATACCAAAATACAAAAAAAGGGTACTTTAAAATTATGGGTCTTACAGTTTGGCCGCCACAGAGGTTTGTGACTAGCTTATTTATGGCTACCTAAGGCCACCACACATATCTCTTTTGTAGCTGTTTTCCCTCCCTTGTGAGGGCTTTTGACCCTCACAAATTCCATCAATTCTTGTAGTGTAGGCTTTCATGTGTTTGATTAAAGGGTTGTAAGATAGTATTATACTAGGCCATTTGCTACTTTGTTAGTGAATATGTTACTTAACCTAAGTTACTCTTTTTCATTTAAGAATTTGTAATTCTATCATTCAATTCAAACATATAGAATTTTAGTTTTTAAAGTAGTATTAATGGTCATTTTACAACTTATTTACTGTTTTCAGGGTATCCAAAGATTTATATGCTCCATCTCTTGCAGTACGCCAGAGTTTCTAGCGCTCACGCTCCAACCACTTGTGCTAGACTTCGGTGGTTTTTTTCTGTTTATTTTTAATAATTGAAATAATGGAATTTATTCCAAACATTCATTGTTTTGATTTCTGTTGTAGGCCTTTACCACTTCCCACTGGGTTTTATTTCACTTGTGCTAGACTCCAGTGGTTTTTCTCTGCTTATTTTTAATAATTAAAATAATGGAATTTATTCCAACATTCATTGTTTAGATTTCTGTTGCAGGCCTTTACCACTTCCCATTGGGTTTATTGCTCAATATGTATTGAAACCGGTACTCAATATCTTGATTGCAAAAGGCTTTCAGTTTGTCTAGAATGTTTTATGCAGACTTTGTCCTCACAGTTTGTGTTTCAAGAGCTCAGTTATCTAGCTATGCAAGCTTTATAAGCAAAGGGATAAGAATTTAAGAGTCAAGCTCTTGAACTCAATGAAGCGGCTCACTCCATTCTCATATATACTTGGCTATATGCTTTTGATATTGTGTATTGACTATCACAATGTATGGATACTGATGTCATTGACTTTGGCTAAATTGGTATCTTATACAACAAATTTCTTAGATATTCAGTCTCTTTACTATTTGCAGCTAGTCAATGTTCTTTACTTGGATTGTTTGCATACTGACATAACCTTCCAAAAACATATGATATATCAGGTCTGGTACAAGTCATGACTTATACATCAAGCATCTGATTACCTTTATATTCTTGATAATGTTGATCAGCTAGAACAATAAATTATGCAATCATGGCAGTGTCAGCAATGCAAGTTTGTCTCTCTAAACCCTAAGAAATTGTGCATCCACCCACTTGTTGAAGCATGATCCTCAACATGATTTACCCAAGTGGCAGCTGTATATCCTTCTAAAAGTGAAGGATATCCACTATAGATTAAACTATATTTAATTGGTCCTTTCAAATATTTTAATACTTTATTAATAACATGTCAATGTTCTTTACTTGGATTGTTTACATACCGACTTAACCTTCCAACAACATATGCTATATCAGGTCTAATATAAGTCATGACTTATACATCAAGCATCTGATTACCTTTTATATTCTTGATAGTTGTAACATCTCAAATTTCATAATCAACTATTTTATTAATTAATTTGATATTAAAATTATTTTAGAATATATGTTGATTAGTTTTATGATTACTTCTCCTTATATGTGTGAGTTTCTTATGGTTTAATGTTCGTGTGTGTATATATATATATATATATATATATATATATATATTTGATTTAATGAGTAATAAAAATTATGTTTAGTTATTTAATTTATTTTCAAAAATATAATGATATTTTAGCAAAAGTATTTTAGAGGATAAGATTTTTAGTGAGTTTACATGTAGAATTGCATTAGATATTTGTGGTAATATTTTCGTGTGCGTTAAACTTCATAATAAATGTGTGCATAATTATATTTTAATTATTTAAGACTTTCCTCTTTCATCTAAATTTCAGTATATTGTTTCATTCATTTAGCTAGTCAATTAAACACACTTTTTTCCGATTTTTAACCATCTCAATTTCTCTCTAAAATACCCGACTTATCCATTTATGGAATTCGTTATTTTGAATCGTTCTTCTTCGCCGTAAGTCCGATTTGAGTGAAACCAACGCCAAAACGATCGTGTGAACGATGACTATATTATACAATGAGTATTTTCCGCTTTAGGTAAGTTAACTTGATTCAGTTTCAAAAATTGACCTTTTTAGAGTGTGTTTTCATAATTTATTTTTGACGTTTTCTCATAAACCTTTTTAGATCGATTGAAGAACAAGGAGTCAATGAGCAAATGCTTTTTCTTGCGAACTTTTATTCGTGTGTGAAAGCGTCAGAAAAAGGTAAGGGGTGAGAGGGTGTAGGACCCTTAGTTTTAAATTCTAATTTATGCAATTTTAGTATATTTTTGTGTTAAATTGTTGTGACATTTAACTCAATTGTACTTTATTTTCAGAATTAAGTACCAAAAATATATTTTGTTACAGTTTGTAATACGTTTAATATATGCATATATTTATTTATATATTTTGAGACCCGTTTAAAATTATTTGTCGGAGAATAATTTATTTACGTTAAGAAAAATTTAATACCGAACAGTTTTGTTAAAAAATATCACTTGTTGCTGAAAATTTTATTTGTCAATTGAGTTACGACGAGAGTACATATTTTTATCAAAATAGTTTGAGATATGAGTGAAGTAATGTGTGTAAGAATATTTAGATATTTGTTGGTTTGGTTTAGTTGTAATATATATATATATATATACACACACACTCAAGTGAGAGGTAAGAAAGCAAAAAGGAAAAAAAGGAAAAAAAATAGCCGAAAAAAATTCTCCAGTCGTGCGTTACTTCTTCTTCCTCAGTTTCAAAAGTGTTGGTGTGTGTTTTAAACAAAACACAAATCATTATTTTTCTTCTAGATCTAAGCTTCCTTTCGAGAATTGACCGAATGGAAAGTTGTTCCTTGCCACGCTGCGGTGCTAGTGAGCTAACTTTTGAAGCGACGTCGCGAACTTAAATTTTACCAGAATTAATCGCGGTGCCGTAATCGCTTGTTAAAGCTACCATTAAGGTAAGGGCTCCTTACAAACTTTTAGATTGCATATAAGACTCTATATGTGTATTTGGGGAGGTGGAAATTTGTAAGATGTGTTTGTGGGTGTGTTTAATTGAGATAGATTGTTTTGAAAATGCATCATAGTTATTTTCTTAGGACTGCATTTTTTGCATGCTAATGGCTAATCAATTGATGAAATATTACTCAATTGCTTAAGAGCTTTCATGTGTTGGTCTTCCTTTTAGGTAATTTCGGCATTGCATAAAAATTGTAGATTACATAATGATATGTGGACAAATTTCAATTGCCCCGTATTGAATGTCACCATTGGAATTAAATGAGCTCAAATGTCAAATTGAGGATTTGTTGGAGAAGAAATTTATTAGGCCAAGTGTATCCCCATGGGGAGCTCTGGTGTTGCTAGTTAAGAAGAAGGACGGAAGCTCGCGCTTATGTGTGGATTATAGACAACTTCATAAGGCAACTATTAAGAATCGTTATCCTTTGCCACACATTGATGATTTGATGCATCAGTTGAGAGGAGCCGCGGTATTTCAAAGATTGACTTGAAGTCAGGTTACCATCAAATTCGAGTGAGAGAAGGAGATATTCAGAAAACTACTTTCAGAACTCGTTATCGACATTATGAATATCTTATTATGCCATTTGGAGTTACCAATGCACCAGCAATTTTTATGGATTGCATGAACAAACTTTTTAGTCCATTTCTAGATAAATTTGTTGTGGTGTTCATTGATGATATTTTGATTTATTCAAGGACTGAGGAAGAACATGGAGAACATTTGCACCAAGTTCTTGGAAATGTTACGCCAAAAGCAATTGTATGCCAATTTGTCGAAGTGTGAGTTTTGGCTAGAAGAAGTGAATTTCTTAGGACATGTGATAACCAAGGAAGGAATCGTTGTGGATTCGGCAAAGATTGAGACAGATCTTGCTTGGAAACAGCCTCAGGCTGTCACTGATATACGAAGTTTTGTAGGACTAGTAGGACACTACATGAGGTTTATTGAAGGTTTTGCGAAGATTGTAGCTCCGTCGACACAACTTACTAGAAAAGATCAATCGTTTGCATGGACGAAGAAGTGTGAGAAAAATTTACAGTTATTAAAGAAAAAATTGACAACCTCACCAGTATTGATATTTCCACAACCAGAAGAACCATATGAAGTTTACTGTGATGCATCTCACCAAGGTTTGGGATGTGTTTTGATGCAACACAAGAAAGTTGTAGCTTACGCCTCAAGACAATTGAAGATTCATGAAAGAAACTATCCTACTCATGATTTAGAGCTTGCTGCTGTAGTTTTTGCATTGAAGATCTGGAGGCACTATTTATATGGATGCACATTCATAGTGTTCAGTGACCATAAAAGTTTGAAATATTTGTTTGATCAAAAGGAATTGAACATGCGTCAGACGAGATGGATGGAGACTCTCAAGGATTTTGATTTCACACTACAGTACCACACTGGGAAGGCCAATGTAGTGGTTGATGCGTTGAGTAGAAGAAGTGTATTAGTATCTTCAACAGTGATGACTAGACAACAAGAGTTGTTGGAAGCTTTTAGGGACCTACACTTGAATGTAGAGTTTGCACCGGGAATTTTGAAATTCGGAATGATTAAGATTTCGAGTGGACTACTTGAAGACATTGCGAATTTTCAAGATGACGCATTAATTCAAGAAAAGAGGAATCTAATAGTGCAAGCGAAGACAACTGAGTTTAAGATCAGACTAGATAATATTTTGAGGTGTAATGGTAGGACTTGTGTACCAGAAATTGCAGATATGAGAAAAACAATTTTAGAAGAGGCTCATAAGAGTAAATTGAGTATTCATCCTAGAGCAACAAAGATGTATCAGGATTTGAGGCATAATTATTGGTGGCTAGGAATGAAGAGACATGTAGCGGAGTATGTATCAACTTGTTTAACTTGTCAGAAAGCGAATGTGGAACATCAACGACCTGTTGGAATGTTGAAACCTTTAGATATACCTGAGTGGAAATGGGACAACATTTCCATGGACTTTATAACTGGATTGTCGAAAACAAGGAGAAAGAATGATTTTATATGGGTGATAGTGGATCGATTGACTAAATCATCACACTTTTTGCCAGTAGAGACCATCTATAGGGTAGATAAGCTAACAGAGATCTACATTGTTGAGATTGTGAGATTACACGGAGTACCGTCGAGTATTGTATCAGACCGTGACCTGAAATTCACGTCGCACTTTTGGGGAGCATTGCATGAAGCGTTGGGAACGAAACTAAGATTGAGTTAAGCTTACCATCCACAAACGGACGAATAGACTGAGAGAACAAAATATATTTGGAATTCGAGCAGGGGGATCATGTGTTTATGAGAGTCACACCTACTAGTGGAGTTGGCAGAGCTATGAAATCGAAGAAATTGACTCTGTAATTCATTGGACCATATCAGATTTCTTCACGAATTGGACCTGTGGCTTATCGGATTACATTGCCTCTGATAATGTCTGAAATTCATAATGTATTTCATGTGTCACAGTTAAGGAAATACCTTACAGATCTGTCACATGTGATCGAACCGGACACAATTTAACTGAAGTATAACTTGTCATTCGAAGTATTACCTGTAAGAATTGATGATAGGAAGATTAAGCGATTAAGGAACAAGGATGTTTCTTTGGTCAAGGTAATTTGGAACCCAACTACTGGAGATACGACTTGGGAATTGGAGAGCAAGATGAGGGAAAAACACCCTGAGTTGTTTATCGACGCGTATTTTTCGACGACGAAACTAATTTTAGGGGGTAGTAATGTAAGACCCTTAGTTTTAAATTCTAATTTATGCAATTTTAGTATATTTTTGTGTTGAATTATTGTTACATTTAACTCAATTTTACTTTATTTTGAGAAATAAGTAACAAAAATATATTTTGTTAGAGTTTGTAATACGTTTAATATATGCTTATATTTATTTATATATTTTGAGACCTGTTTAAAATTATTTGTTAGAGAATAATTTATTTACGTTACGAAAAAATTTAATACCGAACAGTTTTGTTAAAAAAATATCACTTGTTGCTGAAAGTTTTATCTGTCAATTGAGTTGAGACGAGAGTACTTATTTTTATCAAAATAGTTTGAGATGTGAGTGAAGTGATGTGTGTAAGAATATTTAGATATTTGTTTGTTTTGGTTTAATATATATATATATATATTTGTTTGGCAAGTTAGTATATGTATATACACTCAAGTGAGAGGTAAGAAGGCAGAAAGGAAACAAAAAGCCGAAAAAAATTCTCTAGCCTTGCGTTACTTCTTCTTCCTCAGTGTCAAAAGTGTTGGTGTGTGTTTTAAAACAAAACACAAATCATCATTTCTCTTTTAGATCTAAGCTTCCTTTCGAAAAGTGAACGAAGGGAAAGTTGTTCCTTGCCACGCTCTGGTGCTAGTGAGCTAACTTTTGAAAAGACGTCACGAACTTAAATTTTACCAGAATTAATCGCGGTGACGTAATCACTTGTTAAAGCTACCATTAAGGTAAGGGCTCCTTCCAAACTTTTAGATTGCATATAGGACTCTATATGTGTATTTGTAGAGGTGGAAATTTGTAAGATGTGTTTGTGGGTGTGTTTAATTAAGATAGATTGTTTTGAAAATGTGTCATAGTTATTTTCTTAGGACTGCATTTGTTGCATGCTAATGGCTATTCAATTGATGAAATATTACTCAATTGCTTAAGAGCTTTCATGTGTTGGTCTTCCTTTTAGGTAATTTAGGCATTGCATAGAAATTGTAGATTCAGGGTTTGAAAAAGTGATCTGACCTCTGAGCAAGGCAATGTAGTTTTCGTGAATATTCATGATTGCATTTTTTTTTAAATCTCTCTAGGTGTGCTTCTTTGAATTAATATGAGAGAATAGCTTTCCTTTTGTTATCTTTGCTGCACTTCTTGTTTAGTTACTCTTATATGGGCATGCAGTTCCATCTTACGGGGAATGTTGTATTCTTTCTTTCTTTCTTTCTTTGATTAGGTATGCCTTCACATCTAATGTCTACGTGTAAGACCCTTAATTTTAAATTTTAATTTATGTATTTTGGGGAATTTTGTGTTGAATTTCTGAGGCTCTTTAGCCAATTTTATGGCATTTTGTGAGTTAAATGCCAAAAATATCATTTTGGAGACCCGATTAAAATTATTCGTCGATGAATAATTTTATTTAATTTCGGTGAATCTTTTGTCGAAGAAAAAAAAAATTCTGAGATGCAGCATTTTTCAGAAAATTTCATCTGCCCATTGAATTACGGCGAGAGTAGATATTTTTCTGAAAAAGTGGTTTATGATGTGATGCGAGGTGACAGGCGTAATGATGATTTTTATAAAAATATCTAGATATTTGTAAATATCTAGATATTTATTTAGATATTTATTATTATTATTATTATTATTATTATTATTATTATTATTATTATTATTATTATTATTATTATTATTATTATTATTATTATTATTATTATGAAAGAAAAGGTAAAGAATGAAAGGAAAAAATAGAAACAGAAAGCCAAATGAAACGAATTCATTCTTCTTCTTCTCTGTTCACAGCTTTTGAAACCAAAACTCATAAACTCAAACCTCTATTTTTCTTCGACTTATGAGCTTCATTTCGAGAAGTGACAGAAGGGAAAGTTGCTCATCTCCACGTTGCGGTGCTAGTGAGCCAACTTTTGAAGCGACGTCACGAACTAAAATTTTACCGAAATTAATCGCGGTGTCGTAATCGCTTGTTAAAGCTACCGTTAAGGTAAGGGCTCCTTCCAAACTTTTAGTTTGCATTTAGGACATTATTTGTGATTTTGTGGAAAAGAAATTTGATGTGTTTGAGGTGTGATTTTGTGAAAAATTAATTTAATGTGATTATGTGTAATTTAGTGGAATTTAAATTTCAGGTGTGGTTTGTGGTGATTCAAGTTTGGTGTGATTTATATGTTCATAATTATTATTATGAATTTTTAAGATGTGATTTATTTGTGGATTTTGTAGAAAATGAATTGATGAAATTTGGTGGTTTATGTGTAAAAATGCCGAGTTTTGAAATTGGGTGAGTTACGTTTGAATTGTTGAAATTTAATTGAGGTGTTATATGTGTGTTGTGGAATTGAATTGATTGTTGTCGGTGTGAATTGGCGATAACTAAATTTGATGAGTTTGAGTTACGTAATGAGTTATTTTCAAATAAATGAGTTTGAACTGAAATTGAAATTTTACAAAAATTAGCGTTGTTAAAGTTGTGAAAAAGTTCAAATTTTAACTAAGTTAAAGAGTTTAAGCAAAAAGATAGATTGAAATTAAAAATGGTTAGAGTTTAAAATGTTACTCTTTAAATTACTTTTTGATTGAGTTTAAAAAGAAAAAAAGTTTAGAGTATTTTATTGACTCAAAAATTTTGGTGCTTTAATAGTCAAGCGTGTGTATGGGAAATTTTGACGATATTTGTTTTATTTAGTTTTAAGTAAATAATATAGATTATTTGGTTTTAAAACTTTGGTGTGTGAGAAAGATTTAATTTTGGAAATTTTGGAAATTTTGTTGCGTTTGGATTAGTTTTATTGTGAACAAGTTGTTATAAATATTCCTGTTTATGTAGTTAGCTCCTTGAGTCTCGAAAAGGAATCGAGATTGTTGGCACCGAATTAGCGGTGGGGAGAACTCTGATATATTAATGTTGTTGTGGTGATTTATGGTTGAAAATTTTAGAGATTGAATATGGTGATTAATGTTTGAAAATTTTGGTGATTTATGTTAGGTGAAATTGATGTGTTCATAATTAATATTATGAATTTTTGAGATGAAATTTATGTGCGACTTGGTGGAAAATGAATTTAATTCAATTTAGGTGTGGATGAAATTTGGAGATGTGATTTATGTGTGGTTGTGGAAATTTAAATTGGTGTGAATAAATATGTTTGAGTATGCTCTGTGTGGTGTTTGAAAAATCATTAGTGTTAAATGAGTATTAAAAATGAGGAATCTTTTAATAACTGCATTTACTTAATGATTGTGGTGAAAAGAGTTAGAGTATGCTCATGCATTTCATAGTACATGGTGACCGCGATGGGGCCATGGTGATAGTGGTGACCGTGATGGGCCACGAGATGATGCCATGTGAATTGTTGGTTCATCTTATCCTTGCGGGAATTGTCGCGTCGTGCTGATCTGTGAGAGATTGCACTCTAGAATGTGCTGATCTGTGAGCGATTGCACTCTAGAAAATTGTGCTGGTCTATGAGCGACTGCACTCTTGTATGTCGTGCTGGTCTATGAGAGACTGCACGCTAGTAAATCGTGCTGATCCGTGAGAGATTGCACCTCGGTAATTAGTACTGGTCTGTGAGAGGCTGTACAATTATGATTTACGCCCCTCGAGGAGGGTTTTGGTTTGGAATTCCGAAATGATGCATTTTGGCATATACGCATTGCATTAGGGTGCTTGGCACGCGAGTCATGTTTGTTATACTTTGATAATTGTATATACATATTCAGTTGTTGTTGTGATTTGTCGTAATTACTTTGAGGTGTGAAGTTAGGTTGATCAAGTTTTGATGTATTTATGTGTTCATAATTGATTTAATGAATATTTGATGTGTGATTGCGGTGTGAATTTGTGGAAATTAATTTGGTGTTAATTATGTGTTCATAGTTGATAACATTAATGTTTGAAGTGTTGATTGATTCAGAGCCATTTTAGAATTGAAAATATGCCTTTTCTCAATTGTATTCGGCTACGACAATGCAGTTTGTCAAAACTTCATTTTTCAACATTGTTTATCCATTTTTGGACATATGAAAACCCTTTCGAGGAGTATGCTAAGATGAAAGGTTCTTTTGAGCATTTGAAAATATAAGAATTTTGTTATGTGACGTTTGTTAATTTTGGTTGGTGACCTGTACAATTATTGTGGAAATCTGGGATTTGCACTCAGATAAGAACCAGGATCATCCTACCGGTTAGTACCCTGGAGATGGGAAAGTAGTTAGTCATACTTGACCAAAGCTGTGTCAGGAGGATCTTGCGGGGCGCGTGGAGATCACCAGGGTGGTGTAGTTTTGTAGCATGATCAGATTAGGTGGTTGCATAGGGACTAGAAGTCTTTCTTTTGGGATGAGTTCATTTTAATTTGGAAGACTGTACCTACACCAATATTGTCAGCTTGACATTTTATTTTCGATGGGTTCCATGTACCACTTTTGATGTGTAAATACTTTGGATTCGTATTTCAAAAACTATTCCGTTGCTTGTAAATTATGTTGACTTATTTGTCGTTGTGTTATGACTTAAATATTTTATTCAAAAGTATTTTCTTCATTTTTATGAATTTGTTTTGGAAAAAAAAAATACACTCACGCTGTTAAAAATCGGGGTGTCACACTACATATCATGATTTTGATGTTCTATTATTGTTCAATTTCTTTGTTAAACACGAGATAACCTTTTTTGGAAAATAAATTTGATGTGTTTGAGGTGTAGATTTGTGAAAAATGAATTTAATGAGTTATTTTCAAATAAATGAGTTTGAACTGAAGTTGAAATTTTACAAGAGAATTTAGAGTTATTAAAGTTGTGAAAATGTTCAAATTTTAACTAAGTTAAAGAGTTTGAGAAAAAAGATATATTGAAAATAAAAATGGTTAGAGTTTAAAATGTTACTCTTTTAATTACTCTTGAACTGAGTTTAAAAAGAAAAGAAAAAAGTTTAGAGTACTTTTGTAACACCCCGTTTTTCAAAGCGAGGGTATATTTTTTTTTTCAAAAGAATTTAAAATAAAGCAGAGAAATAAATAAAGAAATGCCTTTGGATAAATAATTGAGTCATTATAATTTACAGGCAGCGGAAAAGTTACTCCAATTATAAATCCAAACCATTTACCCAACAACAAATGGTACATGTAACCCATCGAAATAACATGTCAAGCTGACAACATTAGTATAGGTACAGTCTTCCATTTTAAAATAAGTGCAACACAAAAGAAAGACATCTGATCCCTCTATGCCAACCTAATCTGATCATTTTACAACACAACTAAACACCCTGACTGATCTCCACGCGCCCCGTGAGATTCTCCTAACGTAGCTGCAGTCAAGCGTTCCCATCTCCATTTCCGTCCGTAGGGTAAGAACCGGTAGGATCGTCCTGACTCTCATCTGAGGGCAAAGCCCAGATTTCCACAATAATTGTAAAGGTCACCAACCGAAAATAACAGTTAACACATAACATTTAAGTTTTGAATGCTAAAAATAACTTTACAACTAAGCATGCACCTTAGCAGGATTTTCAATATGCGAAAAGTTCATACAATACTTTGCCAGTTAAAATGAAAGTAAAATGAGGTTCTCAATCCCCTAATTATAACATAACAAATCAAGACATGGATAGTTTCATGAGCAAACAATCATACAACTAAAACTGAGGATTTTCACTGAGCCAATCGATTAGGCAATCGATTGGGGTGAAGGATTTTGATGAAACAGAATCCTGGGCTGAAGTCAATCGATTGGGAAATCGATTGAGTGAGTACTGAGCCCCTGACTTAATAGCCAATCGATTTCCAAATCGATTTGGTCGAATATGGATGAGTCCCTGACTTAGGCCCAATCGATTGGGCAATCGATTTCGTAAATGATTTTCGAAAAACTGATTACAAAATCGATTGGCTAATCGATTTTGTCCATTTGGCCAAGTCCCTGTTTACTATCCAATCGATTGGGAAATCGATTTACCTGTGTGTTCTTTCAAAAATTCATAAACTAACTCAATCACATTCATACATAATCCCAATTCTTAACACTTAACACTGATAACACAATTACTACGACATCATGGATTTCGAAATGGTATTGCAATCAAACATGTTATCACCAAATTCCAAAACATAACACTTAGCATTTATAACACATTACTACACAAACAAATGAACCAACAGTTCACAAATCAACAGGGTGTAGTCTCTCATGGACAACCACAATTCCCTCAGGAACGTAAGTCGTAAACGTACTACCTATCACGGGTCCGTACCGTTTACCGAGGTGCCACCTATCCCGGGTCAGCACAACTTACCAAAACATACACGAGTAAACGAGACATTAAGAGATTCCCCGTTCTTAATTCTCATCTAACTTAAACCAGGGCGTAGTCTCTCACGGACAAACCCCTGCGCAGTCTCTCACGGACAAACGCAATTCCCGCAGGAACGTAAGTCGTAAACGTACTACCTATCACGGGTCCGTACTGTTTACCGAGGTGCCACCTATCCCGGGTCAGCACAACTTACCAAACACAATTCCCTCAGGAACGTAAGTCGTAAACGTACTACCTATCACGGGTCTGTACTGTTTACCGAGGTGCCACCCATCCCGGGTCAGCACGACTTACCAAACGTAAATCGTAAACGTACTGCCTATCACGGCCTTTACTGTTTACCCAAGGTGCCACCTATCCCGGGTCAGCACGATTTACCGAAACACACATAAAAAAAGCGAGACATTAAGAGATTCCCCATTCTTAATTCTCATTTAACTTAACGATTTTCAAGACAAAACATTCAGTAAATAAGTCATTAAGAGATTCCCCATTCTTAATACTCATTTACTGAAACGATTTTCAAAACGAACATTAAGTAACCGAGACATTAAGAGATTCCCCATTCTCAACGCCCAGTTATCTTAAACAATTTTCCAAACAAAATAATAAGTAACCGAGACATTAAGAGATTCCCCATTCTTAACGCCCAGTTAACTTAAACGGTTTTCAAAACAAAATATTAAGTAACCGAGACATTAAGAGATTCCCCATTCTTAACGCCCAGTTAACTTAAACGGTTTTTCTTTAAAACAAAATATTAAGTAACCGAGACATTAAGAGGTTCCCCCTCCCTTAACGTCCAGTTAACTTAAACGGTTTTCAAAACAAAATATTAAGTAACCGAGACATTAAGAGATTCCCCATTCTTAACGCCCAGTTAACTTAAACGATTTTTCTTTAAAACAAAATATTAAGTAACCGAGACATTAAGAGGTTCCCCCTCCTTAACGTCCAGTTAACTTAAACGGTTTTCAAAACAAAATATTAAGTAACCGAGACATTAAGAGATTCCCCATTCTTAACGCCCAGTTAACTTAAACGGTTTTTCTTTAAAACAAAATATTAAGTAACCGAGACATTAAGAGATTCCCCCTCCTTAACGTCCAGTTAACTTAAACGGTTTTCAAAACAAAATATTAAGTAACCGAGACATTAAGAGATTCCCCATTCTTAACGCCCAGTTAACTTAAACGATTTTTCACAAACAAACGCACATTAAGTAAACGAGACATTAAGAGATTCCCCATTCTTAATGCTCATTTAACTTAATGGTTTTCAAGTTTCACACAACACAAACTCAGCAAATTCTCACATCAAACATATCAATTCATTTATTCACAAATCCAACCATACACACATCAAATCTCATCAATATCAATTAAGAGCATGTCAAAAACAACGAACACAAATCAAAGCAACATAACACCCAGATACAACCAATTTCATTTGTTCATAATCATATACAATGACTTCAAATTCATTTACCACGAAACATTCATCAATATAAACAAACCTAACTCTAAGGTTTTACCCATAACGCACTAGTTTCGTTTTTCCCCAAAACCGATACATTTAACCCTAACAAAATTCCTTCCCACACAACCACAGATAAGTCCCTAATGCAAACTAAAAGTTTGGAAGGAGCCCTTACCTCAACGTTAGCTTTATCGTGCGTTTCCGGTACCGCGAGTAATTCCGGTAAAATTTCCGCTCGCAACGCCGCTTCCAAATTAGTGCACTAGCACCGTGGCGTGGTGGTGAGCAATTTTCCCTTCTATCTCTTCGAGAAATGAAGCTTGGATCTAGAAGAAACGGAGGGGTTTGTGTTTGGATCTCAAAAACCGTTTTTCTTCGTTTTCGAATCAAAGAGGAAAAGTGGAGTTGCGAAAACCTTGATCTAACTCTCACCCAACCTTGGGTCACTAGCTTTGAAGAAAAGGAAGCAACGAAAACGAAAAATGGAGAAAGATGGAATTTTGGGTTTTCACGTGAAGCTCAGAGGAAGGAGATGGAAATTTTAGAATTTCCTTCCTTTCTTTTTCTTTCCTTTGTTTTTTTCCTTTCTTCCTTTTTCCTTCCTTCCTTTATATACTATTTTCTTTTCCTTTTCCTTCCTTCTAGTTTTCCTTTCTTTTTCCCTCCAAACAAACATATATAAATATAATAAATATAACTTAACAAATATCTCAAAATCTAGATATTTATTAAATTACCGTTTCACCCGAAACGCCTTAAATTAATCGTAAAGTATTACCGCAGTTAATTTCAATTTATTTATCGACGAGAAATTTCTAATTGGCATCGAAATATCTTTTTGATTAAAAACTCCAAAATATTATTAACTTTGGCTTAAAAGCCCCCGAGCCAAAATCCAAAATACCCCAAAAATACATAAAGTGTACTTTTAAAATCACGGGTCTTACATTACTCCCCCCCTAAAATTAGTTTCGTCCTCGAAACTATGCGTCGATAAATAGCTCTGGGTGTTGTTCTCTCATCTTGCTCTCCAATTCCCAAGTCGCCTCTCCAGTAATTGGGTTCCAAATCACCTTGACCAACGAACATCTTGGTCCTCAATCGCTAAATCTTCCTGTCATCAATTCTCACGGGTGGTACTTCGAACGACAGGTTATCCTTTAGCTGGATTGTGTCTGGTTCGATCACGTGAGATGGATCTGCGAGATATTTCCTCAACTGCGACACATGAAACACGTCATGAATATTGGACAGTATCGGAGGTAATGCAATCCGATAAGCAACCGGCCCAATTCGTGCAGAAATCTGATATGGTCCAATGAATTTCGGAGTCAACTTCTTCGATTTTCAAGGCTCTACCCACTCCAGTAGTAGGTGTGACTCTCAGAAATACATGGTCACCCTGTTCGAATTCCAAAAGTCGGCGACGCTTGTCCGCGTAACTCTTCTGACGATCTTGTGAAGTCTTCATTTTCCTCTTTGATTTTCCTTACCTTAGCTGTAGTCTGTTGCACCATCTCTGGTCCGACGATCATATTCTCACCGGCCTTATACCAACACAAGGGCGTTTGACACTTGCGCCCATATAAAGTCTCATCTGGAGCCACTCCAATACTCGCGTGGAAACTATTGTTGTAGGTGAACTCAATCATAGCTCGTTCCCAATGCTTCGTGCAACGCTCCCAAAATGTGATGTAAACTTCGGGTCACGGTCTGATACAATACTCGATGGTACTCCGTGTAATCTCTAAAGGTTGCAACACCCAGCAGGTCGCTGATGTTCCACCTTGTACGGAACATCTACCTAGTAGCAAACCTAAACACTAAGTATGACGTCGACACATTGAGTACAATGTATCATTACCCAGTGATATGGCTTCCATCCATATCAAGAATGATCTTGGGTTATTGTAGAGGTAAACAATTAAATTAATCGAGAAGTCCCTATTCCTGAATGGTTATTTGACAAAGTAAACATGCATAATTTACTGTCAAAGTCTTAGCAGTAAAGTAGACGCGGACAACTTCAAACGATATACATAATCCATAGCAATGAAGGAATGGGTTGCCCCGAATCAGAAAGTGTAGTTTAGGAGGTTACCTGTAATTGCACAGTCATATTGAATCAGATCGCTAGATGAATTTCCAACTTCAGTGCCGACGCAATACACCTGTCCTCTAGCAGTAGGAAGAGTAATCCTAGCTACATCCACCATTGGTTCCACCTTCGAAGCCTCGCAATTCCTTGCAAAGTGCCCTGGTTTATGGCAATTGTAGCAAGTAGTACTGTTAAAGGTACAAGCATAAGCATAACATGTCCCTCTCCTCACATCGGAAACATCGTATACCTTGTCCCACTTGCCTCTCAAGGTCTTGGTTCCCTGGGTTATCCCGTCCCCCATTGTTATCACGTGGTCGATTATAAGATTTAGCAACCTGTTTTCCCTTGTTCTGATACTTCGCCCGACTAGTCCTCCTGAGTTAAAATTCCCTCCTCGGCTAGCTCTCTTATTCTTCAATATTCTCCACTTCTCTACATTTTTCACAAGAACCTGAAACGTTGAATTTCCCAAGGGGTAAGACAAGTCTGAATTCTCATCTACTTTAGTCCGTCTTGGAAACGATGACACAAGAATGCTCGTCAACCTCTTCACGGAAAATCTGAAATGCCTTGATAGTGATTCAAACTTAGCAGCATATTCGCCCACGTCATGTTTCTGATGTAGTTTCAGGAAAATCATCACCCAGTCAGTCCCTGGTACTCATCGGAAGTATTGTCGAAAAACCCCTTTGAAAGATTATCCCAGTCACCTCCTGTGACGCTCGCATCAACGACCTTGTACTCCTCCACCATCATCAGCATCTCCTAGAGCATTAAGTGGCATAGTTGACCCTCACTCCCGCCTGACAGTTTAAATATGTCGAAGATCTTCTCCTTCTTGGATCCATGATTGCTTTCTCGAATTTCTTCAGTCACCTCAAACTGGAGGATTGTAACGACGAAAGTCTTTTAATCCTCTTGACTCTGCAGCACGATCTCCCTTCCCCTCTTTGAGATCGCTTGAGTCTTGCAGCAGTCTGTGCAGCAACAGAACAGCCATGTTATTCATAGCCTCCGCCATTCATCATTCTACTGGCATTGGTCCTCGGAACGTCCATCCTCCTTGGCAGCATGGTTTCCTATAAAAACCCATCATCAAGTAGAGTACTTACACTACTTCAATAGATTCTAAAGAATAACCCACCACAACCCCGCCACATAATTAATAATTGATGAACTTGAACAACTCAAACCACCAACACCCGACAATGATCAGATAACAAAAATTCTCACCTATAAGTGAACCTATTTTTAATCATATAAACCAAGGTTCCACAGCCCCCAAA